>JAQZBX010030158.1:0-26944 GCA_029593785.1 Cabassous unicinctus | reverse complement strand
TGAGATGCATCATTAAGTGGAAATGTATTTTGCTTGCAGGATATCTGATATTGCTCATAATATACAATACAGTTTATGCCACTAAAAAAGATAAAAATATAATCTCTCAATATAGAAACTGTTTTATTTATTTTTTCTTATTCTCAGAGAATGAGTGAGCATTTTAATGGTAAAGTACTTATGCTTTTTTAGTTCTCAAAATTGAATATGTGAAAGCTGCTTTTTACTTAGAATCCATATCTAGGCAAATTTCAGCCTTAAGTAACTAG
The DNA here is from genome assembly GCA_029593785.1 of Cabassous unicinctus. Lineage (NCBI taxonomy): Eukaryota > Metazoa > Chordata > Mammalia > Cingulata > Chlamyphoridae > Cabassous > Cabassous unicinctus. The sequence goes on along the minus strand of JAQZBX010030158.1, from coordinate 26,675 downwards.
TGCTCACTTAAATTCGGCCTTCTTCCTGCAACTGGTAAAATGCAGGCTCACTATGACTCAGCATCTATTATTCATTATAGAAGCAATTAATGAAAAAAATATAAAATGTGCTGTCATAAAATATATTAATCCTGGTCCTGATCAAGAAGGTGGAATGAGACACTTCAAGTCTCTATCCCCACAGAAACATTGGACAACTATCGAGTACTAGCCAAAATAACTTTTTAGAGCATCAGATAAAAGTTAAAGCATTGCAGGAATGGGATGAATGCCAAACCAAATAAAAAGCAACTAAAACTTGGTAGAATCTCATGGCACTTCGACTGGTCCCTTATCCACCTCTCACTGGCTAGGAACATAGCTGACCTGAACTCCTATGATTGATTCATAATACTGATTCTGTAAATCCATGGATTTTATTCCCCAGGCCATGATAAAATCTCAATAGTTTTCTTTCTCTTTCATTTTGACTTTTTTCTTACAATTTTATATTTTATTTTATAGTTATCTGAAGCTGAACATATATTTTTTACAATGATAAACTTTATTTTTTAGGAAAGTTTTAGATTATAGATGCTACCTCAAAAATATAGGAGATATAACACATTTTTAAAAATCCATTCATCAGTTAATTCACACTTGTTTTGCTTCCATATTTTAGCAATTGTGAATAATGCTGCTATGAACATCACTGTGCAAATGTCAGTTTGGGTCCTTGCTTTCAGCTTTTCTGAATATATTCCTATTAATGGGATTGGTGGATCATAGAACAGTTCTATATTAAGCTTCTTGTGGTACTGACAAACTGTCTTTCACAGAGGCTGTAACTTTCTACATTCCCACCAACAATGAGTGTTCCCATTTACCAATATACTCTTCAGAACTTGTAGTTTTCTGTTTTTTTAAAAACAAGATCCATACTTTGAGGTGTGAAATGGTATCTCATTGCAGTTTTGATCTGCATTTCCCTAATAGGTAGTGATGTTGAACATTTTTTCATGTGCTATTTGACCATTTCCTTTTCGGAAAAATGTCTATCAAGTCATTTGCCCATTTTTCAATTGGTTTGATTATCTTTTTATCTTTGAATTGTATGATCTCTTTATGTATCATGTACAATGGAATACTATTGTAAGAAGAAATGAATTCATGATGCACATGACAAATGTGAATAAACCTTGAGGACATTATGTTGAATGAAATAAGCCAGACACAAAAGGACAAATATTAAATGGTCTCAATAATATGAAATAAATATGAAGATTAAACTCACAAAGGTAAACTCTAGAGTAACGTTCCTAGGAGATAGAATGTGGTTTGAGAATGAGAGCTGATGTTTAATGTATGTAGAATTGTTCATGTTTTATTGTAAAAGTGTGAAAATGAATAGAGTTTATGGTAGCATATTATGTGAGTATAATTAACACAGCTGATTTATAAATGTGATTGTGGATGAAAGGGGTAGTCTGTGCCAATTAAAATGAAGCTAAAGAAGAATCTAGGGACTGTATAACAATTATTTCAGTGGCAGATGAAGATTGTGGTTAATAATGTAAATATAAGAATGTTCTTTTACAAATTGTTAAGAATATTGTGATACACAGGAAAATTACAATTAATGTAACTTATGGACAATAGTTAAGAGTAATATTGTAATATTTTTACAGCAATGGCAAAGAAGATATATCAGTTCTAAGGGACAATAATGGGGGCAATTAAGGAGGAATGGTATTTTTCCTTTTGAAGTAATGAAAACATTCTAAAATAGACTGAGGTGAGGACAGCACAACTCTGTGATGAGAATGAGAGCCACTGAGTATACACTTTGAATGGATTGTACATAGCTTGAGACTGTGTAACACAATGAAATATTTGGTGGAAGATAGACTGTTAACAGAATATATATGAAAATGTTCTCTCATGAACTATAACAAATATATAATATTAATACAGGGTGTTAATGATCAGGTGGGTTGGGGGAAAATACACCAAATGTAAGATAATGGATATAGTTAGTAATACTTTGGCAATGATATTTCATAGTTTATAACCAATGTTTCACAAAAATGCAATATGATGATAGTGCAGTGATATATGGAAGCCTTGCATGTTCATTTTGTGGGTTCACAATTTTTACTACACACTTATTTTTAATGTATAAAGTATGAATGATATATTTCAATATTTTTAAAAATGAAAAATGTATAAGTGATTCGCATATAACTATCCCCCTCACACACACAAACTTTCCCCATTATTAACATCATACATTAGTGTGGTACATTTATTACAATTGATGAACCAATATTGAAACATTGCAACTAGCCAAGTACTATAATTTACATCATGATTTTACTATGTGCTGTACAGTTTTATAGTCTTTGACAAGTCTATAGTGTTACGTATCTGTCATTGCAGTAGCATACAAAACAATCCCAATGTCCTAAATATGTCCTGTGTTCCACCTATTCATCCCTTCCCTCTCCTCCCTTCCCCTTAGTACCTCTGTTAACCACTATCATTATATCAATGTTATAATTTCTTCTATTACCACATAATAATAACTATAGTGACAACACCTCTATTTTGGTCCATGGTTACACAGCACTTTATGTTTGTTCATTCCTCAGTCTTGAGGAATTTGAGATGATGTTCATGCTGAATGCTTCAGATTGAGAGCAGATGAAGCTCATTATTGATAATTCTAAGTATGAGTTTTAATTAATATTGCCTTTCTGAGGTAGGCTATGTCAGTCAAGAAACTTAAGTTTTTCTAACTTGAGTAATTATTTCTAGTTTTATTTTGTTGTAATTTTTAAATTGAAAAATTTATTTTTATCTCTATACTTGTGTAATCATCCATTGCTCACACATTTTCTAAATATTTGTATTTTAATAATATGTAATGAGAAATGATCTTCAATTCTTTTTAAACTATCCAAAATGTTACTTTTTACTATTTTAATGTATACAAATGTATAATTTTCTTAACTTCTAAATACTTCTGAAGTCAGTAATTTATTTTCTGATAGCAAAATAGAGATGCAAAACCATCCTTTATCACTTTGGGTATATTCACTAGAGGTTTTTAAATATCCTGCTGTCCCCTTTATTTTCCTAGTGTATTCGAAGTCTTTTAAAAGCTTATCTTTTCTCTTACTAAAAATCTGGGATCATCCTATGCTTTATAGTCTTGAGAAGATCTTTTAAAATTGTGAATAAGGCAACTGAATGCTGCCAAGTATCTTCATATCTTGGATCTAAAAGGCCATTGAGATATTTGTTAATGAAATGTTGGAGTAAAGCTACCTCTGTTTGCTTTGGTACCCTCAGTGCCATATAGTAGGACTCTTTCTCTCAGGCTTTACCACATAAGCTGTTCATGGTTTGGCCAACAGTTCCCTCAATTTCCATTTCAATACAGGGTCACCGTCAAATATTTCAAACCTTTGTTTGCATTGCAGCTGGCTGGATAATATGGCGTGGTTAAGCAAAGTCTAAATCTGCATAGCAAGTCTCAGCATTACATGATCATTCCCTGCGCTAATGGACCCATATTTCTGAATTTTAAGATGCCCAAATGTCTCAATCCCTCTTTCTTATCTAAGGCTCATTAGACTGAATTTTCATGTTTTCTTCCTAAATATAAATATCAATTTATGAGTACCTTTTTATTGTCTACATCATGGCTGAACATAACTTTTAATTTCTTAACTACTATTTTATGGTATCTTCATCAGTAAAATAGATAAGTGTTTTTATCTTGGACAAAATGTTTAGTGAAGATTTTAAGGAGAGATGGGACATGAACATATTTTTTAAATCTTGTATAGGCAGATGGATGGAACTTGGTTGGATATCAGATATTTGATGCAAACAGGAACTCAGGGCCTGCTGCTGCTAAATTAAGAGCATTGAAACTTGCCCTGATGTCTTTATTTTCCAAATCTCTCCCATATTAACATGATAGTTTTGTGTCTTCAGGTTTATTTGATCTTTATGTCCAGAAGAGAAACATCTCCCCAACCCATGTGGCTATGAACAAATGTTTATATTATATAAATGTAAATATAAATTTAGAGCATAAATTTGTCAGAGCAGTCAGGACAAAGTCTCCTTGTGAATAAGTGAATTGTTAAAATCCAGCTCATGAGATCATCTCTGGTTTTATAGTCACTTTTTTTCCCTTGGTTGGGCAGAAATCTTCAGTACTGCCCAAAGGTAACCAGGAGCTGCTTCTGGAATAATGAGTAGTCAAAAAGGCATGACCTTGTCCCAGAATCATGGGGACAATGAACTTAATCTATATGGAGGAGAAATTAAACTAAAGTGTAGCTCATGGAAAGGAGAATATATGGATTGAGGCAATTTTAAAGGATTAAATATAACAATTAGCATTAAGTGTATTTCCTATTACTTAAAGTAAACATCTTCCTGACATTAAATGTTGCATAAATTCAAGACCCCTTGTCTGAGTGACAAAAATAGCGAAAGCATGTTTCTCGGTCATAATGCAGGACCATTTTGTGTTGGTTATGCAAACCTTTAAATTTATTAGCATATGCTTGAGGTATATTTAATTATACTTAACCTTTGAGTGCACCTCCCTGTAATATGATAGTCCTCCAATAGCCTATTGATATAAAGCTTGACTATGTATCAGGCTTATTCAATATAAGTGACAAAATAAAGAATACTGTAGAGCTGCATTATGCTTTGCCATAATCTGTTTTCTATTTGACACTTGGAGAAATCATTCTCCATGATCTTGGTTTACCCAGCAAAGGGCTGTGCCCAACACAAAATGTACAGGAATCCTGGATAAATAATTCTGCACTGAACATTGTGGGTTCACTCAAATATAACATAGGCTAAGCCAATGGACAAAATATCAAACTATAATTTAAACTGGTTGTACCAATTAAGAATCTCATCATTAGGTTTTGAGGTTTCTCTTGTCTCAATTTCTTTATCCATACTTTACATTGCCGGATATTTCAAATGTTTTATTTTGCTTAATGTAAGTATATACGGGTATGTCAATTGCATTAAGTTTGAAAGTTTTCATGTAGTTTCATGTTAGTCTATAAAGCTTTTCTCTGAAATTCTTGTCTGTATTATTTGTGATGTGTTATATAATTCTTTGAGTATCTATATCCTTTAAGGAAAAGAAATTCTCTACACTATTATATCAGTGTATCAATATTTATTATTGTGGTTTGCATTTTGTTTCCTAAATGAGGAATGCAAAAAATGCATGACAGATAGCCTAATAGCATAAAGACATTATCCATTTTTGTGTCTAAAGCCATTATTAATTTTAACTTACATACAATGACCTTTAATCTATATCATGTGTGTATAGTAAGAGGTAGGAGTTAGATTTAATTTTATCCTATATGAAAATCCATCTGTCCGAACATCATTAACTAAAAAGTAAATATTAATCAAACTACCCAACACTTCCTCTATCATATTTTATTCTTCCTAAATGAGGGACATCTGTAGTTGTGCTCTTTATTCTGCAGCATTTCAAACTATAGCCTTACAAATTGGGTATAAACTGTGGAGGTGATTTAATGATAGCTTTATATGATTCATTTCTTTTTAACTTCATGAAGTTTGTGCTTTCCATAGAGTGAATATTAGTGAAATAAGAATCAATATATATATTTCAGTACACATGACCAAATATAATTTAATTTAAAGGCAGTCATGTGGTGGTTTAAACTGAGTACACCCCAGAAAAACCTGTTCTTAAAGTTAATCCTTTCCTGTGGCTGTGAATCCATTGTAAGGAGAACTTTCTGAGGAGGTAACTTTAGTGAAGATGACCACCACCTGAATCAGGATGGGTCTTCATCCTATTATTGGAGTCTTTCACAAGCAGAGTGAAATTCAGACAGGGAGAAAAAGCTGCAGATGGAGCAGCCAGAAGCCAAACACCAACAAAACCCAGAACAGAAGGAAGAGACCAGGAAAGGCTGCCATGTGGCAAAGGACCAAGGAATGCTGGCAGCCAGCCCCTGAATAACACAGTCTTCAAGGAAAACCAGCACCTTGGTGACTCCATGCTTTGGAATTTCTTTTAGGCTTAAAACTGTAAACTAATAAATTCATATTAAGTTGACCTATTTCATTATATTTGCTTGAGCAACCCAAGAAACTAAAATAAATAACCTCAAGGAAGTGAATAAATATTAATAGCTTTTTGATCAGCTTGTTGAAAAATGCTTTAACATGATAAATTTAATCAGTATTTAATAGGGTATTCTGGTATTCTATTGTTAATTCAAGAGGAAGAATCAATTATTTTTCCAAATCACATTGAGATTCCATGACTAATTATAAAAATAGTCTAAATCCAATATAAACACTCCAAGATACTGGAGGTACCATGTATTGCTCTCTTTCCATATCCTTTTCTTTCGTCTTACAAGTAATTATAATTCTGACTGGAAATGCAGACACCTAGCAAGTGTATCTGCAATTTAATAAATAAAGCCTCATTTGCACTATTATTCAAAATATCCCATGCCCCTTCTGAGGTGGCCCTTTCCGCAGTAATCTTTTTAATATAGCAAAAGAGTCACTATTCATTAATAGCAGACTAAGTCACATAACATTCTTTGACCAATAAAATGTTACCAGAAGTTGTTTGTGGCTTTAAGAGCTAACACATGAGCCTTTGTATAGGCTCACTTAAATCCACCATGAGTACCACGAACATTCCATACGTAAGGTTCTCCAGTAGCCTGCTCCTCTCCTGTGGATCATACATAGCAAAGCAATCACCAACACAAGATAGACGTGTCATAAGGGAAAATAATCATTGTGACTCTCAGTACCAACTAAAAGTTTATTCTTACTGCAAACTAAACTAGTCTTACCTGACTAATAAAATAAAATTTGGTTTTCTAAAACAGTTATACCAACTTGTGCACACAAACAAGCAGTATATCCACATATCCTTGGCTCCACAACCTTGCTAGCTATTGATGCATGCAGATATATATTTTTGTCATTCTACAGATTTTTGTGGCAGGATCATGAGGTTACACAGCTTATTTTCAGTCAATACCAATGGTGAAGAATATACTGCTATGTTTAAAATAAGATATGTGTGTTTCCTCCTTTTCAGAATTGCTTTCTAGGCTTTAAAAGCTAATTTTTAAGTTTTTTATGATATACCTATTTCACTGTCCTTGTATGGGTTTTAGAGAAAGAAATTCTTCATTGCAAAATAGTCAAATTCACAAGTATGTTTCATTGGGTGTATTTTTGTATCTTTTCCTCTTTCTCTTCCACCTCCTCCTCTTCCCCCTCATTTGTCTATAAAATGTTTCATACTTTAAGCTATTGAAGATATCTGCAAAATTATTATAATATTGGTTTTCTTTTGATTAAATTTTTAATTTTCTCCATAAGGTTTGGTATATCTATGCCACATATCTGTGTGTGTAAACATACACATATATAGACAAAACATAAATTTGATGATTTGCTTTTTAAAATTTAATTTTTTACCTTTAGTTACTGATTATTTCATGTTTGAAATTATAATTAGTATATGGATGAGACCACAAAAATATATTTGAAATTAAATGCTCATTATTTACCTTTATTCTTCTATTTGATAATGCCTATTTTTATAACATTTAAAATACTTCCATATTTTTGCTGAATAATTAATGCAGGGAGTTTTCCATTAACATATTTTTAACATTTTATTTATTATACTTTTCCATCTATATTCACAGGTAGCTGTTGCCCTGACAGGTGGAATCATCAATTCTACTACCTGGACTGGGAACATGCTCAGGATACCTTCCCAGAGTTGAATGTGTTCTATCAATTCTTCTCAGACATTCTTAAAATTTTGAAGATCACATCTTCAGATATTGAAATTTATGATTCTGAGGTTATGCCTTGATTTTTTTAGAGTGCTTTTTAAATTTATATGGCAAAATGAGGTACCAGATATCAGAGTTGAAATTAATTTTTTCCTCATGTATATTGCCTAGGACTTTAAAAATTATCTCCAATATCATTTCTATCTCAGGAATAAGACATTTCTTGCCATATTTTTTCAACATTTTTACTTTATATCTATATGAAGAATAATTTCTTAAAATAGTTTCTTATATCCTAAGTGATAATTTAATGCTTGAATATGAACATACAAATATATAATTTATGTTAATTCTGCTTCCTATTTGACTTATTTTTCTCATAGCAGAGTACAGATTCAAAATCATCCTTTATATGTAAATGGACATACACACATGCATGCATATATATTGTCAGTTGTTTCTTTAATATTTCATTTTCTAATTTTCTCACTAGTTAACACGTTTGATATTACTTTATTGATATTTTTATTGCATTTTGCATAAATTTGCCTTCTTAATTCAATAGTATTTTCATTTTATGTATGTAATTTATCTTCCATCACCTTCCACACCCTCCCACATAAACAACATCCTTCATTAATGTGGCACATTCATTGCAATTGATAAATGCATTCTGGGGCATTGACACTGAACATGAACTATAGTTCACATTATAGTTTACATTCTCTCCTACACAATTCTGCAGGGTATGGAAAGATATAAAATGGCTTATATCTGTCATTGCAGTGTCATTAAGGACAATTCCTAAGTCCCGAAAAAGGCCCCGTATTACACCTGTTTTTCCCTCTCCCTGCCCCCAGAACCTCCAGTGGCCACTGCCTCCACATCAGTGTTGTAATTTCTTCCATTGCTAGAACAACAATATGTCTATAGTAGAATACCAATAAGTTCACACTAATCCATATTTCATTTTCCAATCCTGAGGATTCTGGGATGGTGATATCACTCTACCTCTTATTCAGAGGTGGCTTTGATCCCATACAGCCAATGGATGGGACTCTCTTACTTGCAGATTTAGGCTATCTTGTATTCTTGATATGGTGGTTGTCAATCCTCACCTCCTTGTTAGTTTTCCTGGATGAGTCCAATGAACTGGAGAGTAAGTATTGTTACTCTGCTGAGGCTCAGGGTGCAGCTGGCATGTGGACAGCCCAAAGATTCCAGTCTCTTGGATGTATATGTACCAACTTCAGCACCAAGTATAGGTTCAAATAGAAGGGACAGATAAGCCATGTGTAGGGAAGTCATAACTGAGTACAACTCTTTCACTCTCAGGAAAACAAACTCCAAAGTAGGGTCCACTGGCAAGGCATCAAACCAATATATGTTCTTCTTTTGCTTCTTTAGAACTCTCATACATTTTATTTTATTTTTCTTGCTTCTCTATGTTGATTAATAAAAGTTGCTAGAGTGGTCTTGTTTGTTTGATGACCTATCAAATGATGTTTCCATAGTGTATATCTTAAATCCTCTGATATTTGACTTAGGAGAATTTCTTTTTACTTGCTACATTTTCTCATAGTGGAAATTTAGCAGTTCTAATCTTTGCTAAATTTTCCATCATGAATGAATATTTAATTATAACACAAGTTCTCATTCCATGGAAATGATACCATAATATTTCTCCTTTAAGCTTTATCATGGATTACCCTATTTAATATTTTAGTTTCCAGTAATGCACATAAATGTGATGATAAAATGTGACCATTATATATTGCATTCTTTAACATCATTATAATATTTTTTGAAACTTTGAAGTTTATTTTTATATTTAAATGCCTAGTTTCTTTAAAATACCCTCTATCAAATTCCAAATTTTTAAACAATCTATCTCCCACATCTCTCTATCTTCCATTTCTAATTTGTAATGTTTAGATTATATGCCTTATGTTCAACTATGATTGTAATTCCTTCTGTGTTTTTTAAGTGGAACTTTCATAGTGGCTTCTTTCATGTATTATACTGGAGAAGTGAAAATAGACATTAAAGTTGCTAATAATTGACCATTCTGACTTTTTTTGTCCATTAATCAGATTCATATATTCCTGGGTAAGATCATCTCTGGAATGTATGATTCAATTTCTAGGACACTTTTTAATATCCTGTATTTTTTCAAATAGAATATTCCCTTCCTCCTTAACAATATTTATTTTGTACTATTTTTTGTTCACTTTCTCAGTTTTATTATTCATTCAAGATATTGGCATTCCTTAATCAGTATTCTTTGCCATGTATTTCTTTTTTTCCTATTTTCCAAATAGTAACTTTTTCATTTTTTAAAAGATTTTTATATATTTTTATTGTAGTATATCATTCATACATGATCATACATAAACAATAAGTGTATAGTAAAAGTTATGAACTTAAACTTACAAAACAAACATGCATAACATCATACAAAGGGTCCCACACATCAACCCACCACCAACACCTTGCATTCTTGTGAGACATTTTTTACAAATTATGAAAGAATATCATCAAAATCTTACTAACTATAGTCCTTTCTTACCTTTGATATCTTAGTTCTGTAAGTTTTCTAGATACCAATTATCTCTCCTATTTTTTTTATTTCAACCATCATATATATCTGAATTATTTATTATTTCATTATTCACTTTCCATTGCATCCTATTCATTCCACATATATATATATATATATACATATATATATATGTATGTATATATACATATCAAAATCCTCTGAGTTTATTGAACTGGTATACATATAATTACCTCTTTATTTCCTTGAAATATTTTTGTTCATTTTTGCATGCAGATTTGTAGATACAATATTGTTTTTGTGAGTATATATATATACCTAATTACCTTATATAGTTTTTTTCCTTACTTAAAAGAGTCATGCTGTGATTGTGTATTTCTTATGACTTGTGGTATTTATGCAAATGAGATCTGAGGCCAAGTCATATGAACCCAGTGAACTTGCAGAATTGACTTGATGGTAAAGGTGAAGATAGCATCATAATGTACTAAAATGTCTTCTGAGAAATGCTAATGAATATTCACTCAAACAAACAAACAAACAAACAAAAATAACTGAGTATTCTTTAAATTTTTTTTTCCTTTCACTTTCTTTGGTGTAATATCTGGTTCTTTTTGGATTTGGAGTAATTACCTCATGTTCACCTAGGGATGAGATGCTGCCCTAAGAAAATTTATCTCTTCAACTAATGTGTCAGTTTCTATTTGTTTCTGTCTATTTCTGCCATGCATTTCAGGGTCTCACACATATTTGATATTGAATTCCACATCTTATGGATATTTCCAATGTTTCCTTTTTAAACTTATATTATTCAGTAGTAGCATTTTTCAATTCAGCCAGAAAAATGAATATATTATTATAACCCTATAATCACACACATCTGCACATGCACACACACAAGCACACATGCACATACACAGTCTTAGATATGCTAGATATATAGAGATAGGTGGATAGCTAGATAAATAGAAAGATACACAGACATGATATATTAAATAAACATATATCTCAAGAATAAAATACTGCTTTACTGTTTTGTTTTGTTTTTCATATTTGTGATTGCTGGTTCTTAACACGAGCGTGAAATTAAGTTTTATATTCTAAATCAACAAGTTTTTAAAATGACAAATACAGATCAGCTGTCATGTGATATAAATTATTGTAATGTATATAAGTTGTGAAGTCATTTCATATGTATTTCAAATATGAAATGATACCTGTTTTTATGTATCTTTACTCAATGCATATTTTCCAACATTTAAAACTTTTTTTATAAAATAGTGCATGGAGAACTTTGAATAAGAAGATAACAAAGGAATGATGAAAAACTATGATTTAAATCTACTGGATAAAAATATTTGATTTTCATATAACATTTTAGGAAATAACATTATTTTCTCAATTGTCTAATACGCTTAATATACTTATTGTCTAATTTCATTGCACATTAACTTTGAACACTCTCAAATGACAAATTGGGCACATGACTGTGTTCTTCATAGAAATGTACTTTAAAGCATTTTTTATTACTTTTGACATTATATACTGTATTCATCTATAACAATGTGCTTTCTGTTCTTTAAAATCCTGTTAATTGGAAGGATTTTTTTTTAAACCCTTGACTTTAAGATAATAATAAGGAAAATGCTATGAAATGTTGCATATTTAGAAGAGAAATTTAACTTAATCTTATCATTTTTCTATGCAGAATTCTTATTTATAATTGTTTAAAGGGACATTATGGGGAAGCGGGTGTGGCTCAGTGGATAGAGCCCCCGTTAGCCATATGGGAGGCCCGGGTTCGCGTCCCGAGGACTCCTTGTGAAGGCACGCCAGTCTGAGCGGTGCCGTGGGCTAATGCAGCAACCTCACAGCAGGAAGCGGTTGTGGCGCACTGGATAGCGCACCCGTTTACCATATGAGAGGCCCCGGGTTTGCTTCCCTGCGCCTCCTTGTGAGGGCAGGTCGTCTCGCACGGCACCGTGGGCTGATGCGGCAAGACCTCACAGCAAGGGGGAGATAAGCAGACACAGAGAAGACACGCTGCGAATGGACACAGCAGCACAAGCAGCAAGGGGGGGATAAATAAATAATATAAATAAATCTAAAAAAATAAAATAAAGGGACATTATGGGAAATCCAGTGTTTATTTAATTTTAAATCAGTAAAGGTTGCTTTTAAATCTGCAGTGGACATGCCATATATCTTAAAAAGTGTTAATTTATTTCAATTTGTACATCTTACAATTTCATTCAGAGAAAACATCAACATATATGAATGATGAAATAATTATAGAGTTAATACATATATACCCATCACTTTATCTCAAGTTGTGCTATAACCATTTTGCTTTCTTGCTTTATCATATACCTGTTCATGTATACATACTTCTTTTCATCCATCCAAATATATTTTATTTTAATTCCTTGCATTTAAAGTAAGTTGCATACATCAATTCCGTCATGCTTAAGCACAGCTGCATTCATATAATTAACTGAAATAAATATTGTGTTTTTTTGTTTTAAGCAAAATTTACCAGCAGTTAAATGCATGAAAGTTAGTTTTATATATCCAATGGTTTTGAGAAGCATAACCACCACTGTAACCCCATCCCCAAGAAAACAATACATATTACCATCATATTCCCTCCAATTTTCCTAATAAATCTTCACATTGCCCTCCTTACTAAGGAAAACAATTAGTTTATTTATTTATTCATTTGTGGATTTTCTTGCTCTAAGCTTTTTGATAAACTATAGCATGTAATAGTCCTTTTGTGTAAAGCTTTTTAAAATTCTAATGTTTTGAGATTAATCCATGTTCTTGGGGGTATCCATAGCCCCTTTTAAAATTTGAGTAATATAATATTGTATAAACATTTCACAGATGTTTATACTTCTTCCTTTTTTGGATACTCACACCTTCTTATTTTTTATTTACTATGACTAAAGCTTCTAAGGATGTTCTCCTACATATTTTTTTGTGATTGCACTTAGTTCTCTTGGATATATAATGAAGACCATACTCACCAGAGATATTTAGTTTTATCAGAAACTGCTAGAGACTTTATGAAATAATATAACATTGCATCTGAATTGTATTAGAAATTAGGTTGAGCTGGACATTATTCTCATTTTGTATTGCTAGACTTGTTAGTTTTGATACTCTGGAGTTATGTACTAGTATATCATTGTGTTTGAAATTAGTTTTCCTTAGAGAATTTATGAATTGGACAACATACTGAGCCATTAATCATGTCTGCATGAATTTAAAGGGACTTAATTTTTCAGAATATGTTCTCTGACCAACAAGGAATTAAATTAGAAATCAATAGGATAGATGTTTTAAGTAATGTAACATACATTTAAGCAATCTTTGCATCAAAAAATCATAAGGAATTAAAAAATATTTTGAATTGAATGATAGAGGAAATACAATACATAAAAATGTTAGAACAGCGGAAAAAAACAGTGCATAGAGAAAAATTTAAAATTGTAAGTGCTTATACTAGAAAAGGAGAAAGGTCAAAAGACAATGGCCACATTTCTAACTGAAGAAACCAGGGAATGAAAGTGATCCTGTAGTAAGTGGATGAAAGAAAATAGTAAAGGAAAGAGAAGAAATCAATGTTAGAAAAAATAGACAACTTAAAGGAAAAGCTAACCGAAGCAAAATGTTTACTTCTCTTTGAAAAGATCTGCCAAATTGATTAAATTCTACTTGGATTTCTGAGGAATTAAAGAGAAGAGAATCACATATCAGTAATGAAATAACGGTTTATTGAAAGAATCCAACTATGAAAATTATTGTAAAGAAAAAATTTTTAAAAATTAGTTGCAAATGATAAAATTTGGGTTTCAGTGAAATTAAAATTTTTGAAAAATGTGTCCCCCACATAAACTTTGAAGCCTCCCAATACTAAAAGACTTATGTGATAGAATGAATAGTTATATAAATAAATGTGTTTATTTTATTGTATAATAAATGTTTCATATTTGGAAGTTCACCATTTCTATGTAAACCAATAGTTTCTAGATGAATAATATATTATGGTACAAAATCATGCAGAGGTGTGAAAAAATTCAGCACCTTTAATTCAATGGTTTTAAATTTTACATAATATGGAAGTTCTTTAATATGGTCTCAGATTATAAACTGCAACTATTCTTTATAAATCACCACTTGTTGAATTTACTTTAGAATATTAGAATTATGAAAGAATTTTAATGATTAAAATCATTTTTAACAATATACCTCCATATTATTTTCTTCATAGTATGAATGAAGAAGCAAATAGGAAATTCCAGTTCTTTCCTAGCAAGCCAGGTTTTAGAAATGACTACATTTTGCACAAAAGACATTAATGTATTCATTCATTAATATATAAAGAATTTATTAGCTTTAATAAATTAAATAATTATTTATACTTGTATCACTTTAAATTTCTAATATGGTAATATTCAATATGTATATACACTTATGTATGCCATATTAATTCAATTGGGACTTTAATATTTTTAAGAGTTTAAAGGGTCACAAAAAAAAACCCCCACAAAAATGAGAAAAATTGAGAATTGAAGCCATATTAACTCCAATAAATTATGTTTTCAAAAGTACAGGAAACTTCAGGTAGCATATGTTTGTATGTTTCATTCTTACCATATCCTCTTTTAAATTCTACATTTCCATGAAAATAAAGATATTTTAATTTATTACACACTTGCCCATAATTATTTATTTATTAGAGATCTGTCCATAATCCTGGGGTTATGTCCAGGATTCCTTTCACAGAATTAAGTGTGACCTACAGATGTTTATATGATATTTATATGATATTTTCAGATATCCTCTTCAAATGTTTAATTTTCTGAGTCTTTGTCCTGGCTATGTGTGCTTCTATTGCCCTAGTATATTCTGACTTTTTGTTTATGTCATATATTTATATATTTTCAAAGGAGCTTAATATGTTTTCTTTGGAAGCTTGTAACAAAGTGTGGAACAAAGCCATACACATATGTACCCATGTTAATTTCTATTGTGCCCCTGTTCATAAACCCAATAACATATAATCTATGGAACAGAGAGATTAATATCATCCTAGGCAGAATTTTCAGCAGATGCTTTGATTTCTCAAGCAGGAAATTAATGGATCAAACAATTATTAAAAATGAATTCCAAAAGAAGTTTAACTTATGCTTAATATATGTGCCTAAAATTATCTAGTTTATTTAGTTTTTGTTTGTATATTTTGCTGTTGTCTACATCTATACTAGTGAATTTTAGTTATATGTGTTTTCTTTATCCAATATTACTTTTGTCAAATTCATGCATTCTTCTTAAAATAAATTGCATTGTCATGATTTTTTATTATATTTGAAATATTTTAAACTAAAAATTAATAATGCCATCATGGAGAAGACCATGTCTTTGGTGTGACTATATTGAAAGTTGCCTCTATCTCTGAGAGAACTTGAAGCTATTGGATAATGTCATAATCAAATTTTAATAGTAACCATTTCTGTGAATACTGGTGGTATCTAATTGTGGTTTTGATTTGCACTTCCCTGATGACTCTTCATATTGAGTATATTTTCATATGATTATTGCTAATTTGTTTATCTGATTTACAGAAATTTCATCTCAAATCTTTTTCCCAATTTTCAATTGAGCCATGAATCTTTATGTTGTTGAGTTGCAGATGTTCTTTACATATTGTGGATATTAAAATTTTATATATATGGTTTCTAAATTCTTTATCCCATTCTGTCTTTATATTTTCTTAACAATGTTCTTTAATGGAAAAATATTTTTAACTTTGATGTTGTCCCACTTATTTTTGTTTTCTTGCTTGTGTTTTGTGCAAAGTCTAAGAACCATTGCACAACAAAAGTTTCTGGACATGTTGCCCTGTTTTCTTCCAGGATTTTCAAGTTTGATATTTAAGTCTTTGACCCTTTATAAGGTAATATTTGTTTAAGATATGAGGTAATGTTCATTATTTTTCATATGGCTATCTAATTCTCTATACAACAGTTTTTTTTTAAAGACAGTATTCTTTCTCCTCTAATTCAAAATAGCACCTTGGTCAAAGTTCAGTGTCAAAAGGTGCTAGGATTTATTTCTGTATTCTCAGTTTGATTCCATTTGTCTGTATGTTTGTTCCTCTGCTAGTAATATGTTGTTTGATAACAGTACAGATCTGTGAAATTTTTACTTCTTTTACAAGATGCTTTGGCTGCCCATGTCCCCTTATCTTTCCATACAAGCTTGATGAATTGATTTTCTGTTTCTGCTATGAATTCTTTTCTTTCTGAAAGGAGTTTCATTGAGTTATATGCACATTAGATACAATCCATTCAAAGTGTGCATTAAATGGCTGTTAGTATAATCACACAGTTGTGCATTCATCACCACAATCAATTTTAGAACATTTTCACTACTCCAAAATGGAAAATCCCATACTCCTTAACAATCACCTCTCAATTCTTCTATCCTTCCATAGCCCTACATTACTAATACACTATTACTGTTTCTATAGACATATTTCTATTTATATTTTATATAAATACAGTATGTAATAACATGTGTCTGTTATTTTTTTCACTTAACAAAATGTATGTTTTAATTAATTTTTTAAATTAGAGAAGTAAGTTCACAAAAACATCATGTAAAAATATACTGTTCCCATATACCCCCTCATTGTTGGCACTTTGAATTAGTGTGGAACCTTGATGAAAGAATATTAAAATAGTACTATTAACTACAGTACATAATTTATAGTAGGTGTATTTTCACATAATCAACTCTGTTATTAATACTTTGTATTAATGTCTTACATTTGTTATAATTCATGAAAGAATATTCTTATACTAGTGATATTTGCTGCAGTCCATTGTGTACAACAGGGGTCACCATATTATATAGTCCCACGTTTTCTCTTCTTTCATTGTAGTAAGACACATAACACTTGCAAAATAGGGAAAAATCTCACGTGATAATGGTGTATGATTCTTTTAATATGTTGTTGGCTTAAATTTGCTAGTAGGTTTTCAGGATCTTTGAAGCTATAGCTATGAATGATATTGACATGTAATTTTCTTTTTGTTTGATTCAGGTAAGGCTGGCCTCATAGAATTATTTGGGAAATGTTCTTTTCTATTCAAATTTTGGAAGATTTTGAGCAGTATTGGTGTTACTTCTTCTTTGAATGTGATAAATTCACTATTGAAGCTATTTGTTCCTGGGCTTTTATTGGTGGGAGCTTTTCTGTGTATGTCTGTTTAATATAGTTCATTTATAAAATTTTTAAAGTTATACATTTATTTATTGATCTTTTGTATAGTTGCTCTATTCATTGATGAAAGTGGTGTATTGAAATCTCCAAGTATTATTGCAGAGGTTTCCTTTTCTTCCTACAGGTTTGTCAAAGTTTGCTTGTGTATTTTGGGCTATTGTGATTAGGTGCAAATATGTTTGCCATTTCTTCTTTTTGGTGGATTGACCCTTTTATTAATAAATATTGTCCTTTGTCTATTTTGACAGTCTTTGACTTAAAGTCTATTTTGTCCAATATTAGTATAGCTACTCTTTCTCTCTTTTGGTTATTTTTGCAAGCAATGTTTTTTCCATCTTTTACTTTCAACGTATTTTTATATGGGGATCTTAGATGAATCGCTTGTAAGCATCATATAATTCTTTGTTCTGTATCCACTCAGCCAATGTGTGTCTTTTGATAGGGTTGATGAATCTATTTGAATTCAGTGTAATTACTGATAAGGTAGAGCTCACTTCAACTATTTTGTTATTTTTTTCTTTTTATGTCCCTCTTCTCCTTTATCACAGTCCTTGTTTATGTATGGTTGATCTCTTATGATGTAACACTTCTTCTGGGACCTCCATAATGGGTATATTGGTATGCTTCTTTCTTGTTTTGTCACAGGTCCCTTAGGCTCTGTTCATTTTTTTAAATTATTTTCTCTATTGGTTCATCTGTCTGTGTGATTTCAAATTTCCTTCTTCCAATTCACTAATTCTTTCTTCAGCCTGTTCAATTTACTGTCATATGTCACTAATGTATGTTTAATCTCTTCTATTATGTTTTTCACTCTCATAATTTCTGTTTTTTTTTATACTTTCAAATTCTTTAACCTCACCCAGTGTCTAATTAATATCCTTTATCTCTGTGGAGATATTTTACTTCATCTCCTCAGAAATTTAAATTAGTTCCTTTGGATGGACTGTATTATTCTGTTTGTTGGTATGGCTTGCAATTTTTTTGCTTATGTCTAGGCATCTGATTATCTTGATGAGTGTTGTAGTTTGCTGAAAGCTGCTGGGAATACTATTTCAGAAATGGATTGGCTTTTATAATGGGAATTTATTAGGATAGAAACTTACAATTCTGAGATTTTGATAATGTCCAAATTAAGGCATATTGCCAGATGCTGTCTCATCAAAGGTTGGCTACTGGCAATCTTGGATACTTTCCAAGTGGTAAGGCACATGGAGGCATTTCTTCTTCTTCTGGACCTCATCCTTCAGCTTCTGGCTGCTCTTTCTGTGGCTCCTTTTCTCCCAGGTTATTCTCTGATCTGCTGGGTTCCTTCACTGCATCTCTTCATCTTGTTCTCTGTGGATCTGCTGTTTTCAATCCTCCATTTACAGAGGATTCCAGCAAGAGGACTGAGACCCATCCTGGGGGACAACTCACTAAACAATCCAAATGAAGGCCCTGAATTGAATTAAATCCAATTAAAATTGCAAAACCCACAGGAATGGATTAACTCAAAGAACACATGATCTTTTCTGGGATCCATAAAAAGCTTCCAACTGCTACAATGAGTTTACAGTGAAGGGCAGTTTCTCTCTCTTGCTTAGGATTTTATTTTATTTTATTTATTTATTTATTTTTTAATTTTTACCAAGAGGTCCCAGGGATTGAACCCAGGTCCCTCCATATGGGAGATGGACACCCAACCACTTGAGCCACATCCGCCCCCCTTTGCCTAGGATTTTACTGTTGATTGGCTTTGTGTTAAAACACCTCTTTGACACTTGGTTCAACTTATTCTAGACTTTTAGATAGCCCATATTTAACTGATAGGATTTTCCCAGCTCTTTTTCATCTGACTTTAGCCCTGCATATGTGGCATAATTTTAAAGATCGCACTATTTTTGTAATTGTTTCACCTAAAGGAGAAAGATCCTTTCTTCCATTCCTTCTCTGGTAATATTGATTTTTTCCTTCTTTATTTTGTTCTGTCTCTATACTTTTTTTTAAACTTTTTTTATTGAAGTTTATCATTCATACATGAACATACATTAAAAATTGGTGTATAGTAAAAGTTGTGAATTTACAAAACAAGCATGTGTATCATCACACAGGATCCCCATATATTACCCCACCACAAACACCTCACATTGTTGTGAAACAGTTGATAAAAACTCTGAAAGAGTATTATCAAAGTATTACTTATAACTATGGCCAATATTTTATATTTGGTATATTTCCCCCAATCCACCCATTTTTTAAAAACAATTTATTTATTTATTAATTTAATTATTTTTTTACTGTGGGTAAAAATCAAATTTTTCACAATACAATCCAATATTTGTAAAATGATATATAAACATATATGCATATATGTGCATTTGCTTACATAAATGTTATTTTAATATATATATATATTTTAAAAGGTGCTTAGATTACCTAAATATTACACAAAAATTACAGGGATTCCCATGTTCCCCACGTCCCACACCTCACATAACAGGCCACATAAACATCTTTCCTTAGTGTGGCACATCACCTGCAATGGATATACACATCCTGGGGCTTTGCCACTAAGCACAGACCACAGTTCACATCATAGACCACACTCTCTCCCACACAGTTCTGCATGGCATAATCTGATGTAAAATGGCCTATATCCATTGCCACAATGTCACTCACGATAACCACCAAGGCCTGAAAAAGCCACTGTATTACAACTGCCTTTCCCCTCTCTGCCCCAAAAATGTCTAGTGGCCACTGGATCCACCTCAATGTTATAATTACTTCCATTGCTTGAATCACAATATGTCTACAACAAAATACTATTAAGTCCACTCTAGTCCGTAATTCTTGCCCCAATCATGACGGGTTTGGATGGTGATGTCCACTCCACCTCCAAGTGAGAGTGGGCTTTTATCCCATGGATAAAGTGGATGGGATTTTCCTGCCTGAAGCTGCAGTCTGTATCCATTCCCTGGGATGGCCATTGTTCATCATCGTCTCCTTGCCAGGTCAATTGGGTGAGTCCATTGAGCTGTAGAGTAGGAGTTGCAGCTCCACCGAGATTCCAGGCACAGTTGGCACATAGGTAGACCAGAGGCTCCAGTCTCTGGAAGCACACCTACAAACTCTAGCATCACATATACGTTTGAATAGAAGGGAGTGGTGAACCATGTGCAGGGAGGACTTATTTGAGTCCAGCTCTGTCACTCTCAGGAGCACAGATTCCAAAGTAGAGCCCATTGATAAGGCGTCAATCTCTGGGGCTAGCCCCCCTTGTATAGGACCTGGGTGTCTCCAGAGTCCTCAGGAGCCCCTCTGTGTGGGGTGATATCCACTTTGGCGTTCAATGAGATTCTACAGAGGTGTGCATAAGCATTACCTCTGGGATGACCTACCAGCTTTCTTTGAAGTCTCTTAGACATATGAACTCATTAGTCTTTACCTTTTCCCCCTTTTATTCAAGGTCTTTTTCCAGTCATACTGCCAGTTGGCACTTGGTATTAATCCCTCATTGCCATGGGGACTCATCCCTGGTGGTCATGTCCCATGTTGGGGTGAAGGTAATGTGTTCATATGCTGAGTTTGGCTTAGAGGCCACATTTGAGCAACAAGGAGGCTCTCAGGTGGCAACCCTTAGGCACCCCATAACAGTAGGCTAAGTTTCATTTACAAGAGCAAAGACTCATAAGATTAGTCATCAATAACAAGAACCCATCAGTGGGCCATCCTCTTTTACCAGACACTGCCCCTGTACACAAGGACTGTTGCTGCTCCCTTGGAAAATGTGGCAGAGCTCTCCAGGCTGGGACTTCAGATTCCCTCAGTTATTGAGTGATTGTCTACCCACCGTGACCATGCCCCATCTCATGATCATTTGAACAATATTATATATCTTTCATGCATATTCAGATGAACTTACTCCCATGAATCCCCCATCCCAGACACCACCCACGGATGATCCTCTGCAGCCCCCATTGTAACCCTTTTGTGATCTAAACCTTCCTTGAAGATGAAGCCCAGAAAAATAACCAAATACAATTAATAAGAAAATGAAATAATAATAAGATTTAATGCAAGAGATAAAATACAAGGAAACTCAGAAAGAAAAACTAAAAATAAAATATAATTGGCAGATTGGGACATTCAAAAAAATGTGAAAAAAGAAAAAAAATTCCTTTTTAAAAATTTATTCTTTTTTCTCCGTTTTCACTGCATTATAGGATGTCCAGTGTACTGTGACACCTTCCCCCTCTCATTCCTCAGTTTCTCACAAATTTTCATTTAATTTTAAAAGAAGTTTTAGGTCACAGCAAAGTCACACATGGAATACCAGAGACTCCCACATATGCAAGCTCCCTCCCCCTTCCCCACCCCATATTAAAATAGATTTTTTTTAATTTTATGGATGTTAGCATTCTTATAACTGTTATACAAATAGTGAAATATAGCAATTAAACATTGTCAATGGTTTACAGTATAGTTTACACTTTAGACGGTACAGTTTTAGTAATTTTTGATGACCTTTACCATGTCATGTGTCAATTATTCTAAGGTAATGAAAATCATTTCCCATGATGATTAAATACCCCATTTGATCTTTTCTGTTCCTTCCTCCCCATGCCCCTGTGGCATATGACACTCCAGGCTTGATTCATGCAATGACAAGATTCATAGTTACATGCCCTGGATATTCTAACCTGCCCTTGCTAATCCTCCCACCTGTCAACCTTGCACCACCAAACCCAGTAATATCACTACCCATCTGTCCTATCCTTCAATATGCAACTATAATCTATCACTTTACCATAGATTATGTCCATATGGGTGATACTACTCTTCTATTTTTCAACCTACTCTTCTATTTTTCTCTCTTGTTAACCTATCTTTCAGACAATGGTTCTCAGACACTGCTCACTTTCCTCAATTCAAATCAGTGATGACATATACTGTTCATCCTTCAATGCCTGGCTTGCTTCACTCAACATAAGGTCTTCAAGATTCATCCACGTTATTCCATGTGTTAGCACTTTATTCCTTCTTACACCTGAGTAATATTCCATTGTGTGTATGTTCCACATTTTACTTATCCACTCATCTGTTGATGGGCACTGAGGCTGATTCCAAATTTTGGCAATGGTGATCAATGCTGCTATGAACATTGGTGTGCATATATCTGTTCGTGTCTTTCTTTCAATTCTTCTGGGTAGAAACCCATTAGTGGAATTGCTGGATCATGCGGAAGATCTATTGTTAGATTTCTGAGGAACTGCCGAAATGTCCTCCACAGTGGCTGGACAATTCAACAATCCCACCAGCAGTGGATGAGGGTTCCTATTCCTCCACATCCTCTCCAACACTTAGAGTCTCCTGTTTTTTTAATAGCTGCCATTCTGATGGGTAAGATGGTATCTCATTGTAGTTTTGATTTGCATTTCACTAATAGCTAGCGATGTCAAGCATTTATTAATGTGCTTTTTAGCCATTCATATTTCTTCCTTGGAGAAGTGTCTTTTCAGGTCCCTGGCCCATTTTTTAAATGGGTGGTTTGTCATTTTATTTTAAAGATGAGGATTTCTTTATATATGCAGGATATTAGGCTTATTATCAGATATATGGTTGTCAAATATTTTCTCCCATTGGGTAGGCTGCCTTTTTATTTTCTTAATAACATCCTTTGAGGTGCAGAAGTTTTTAATTTTGAGGAGATCCCATTTATCTATTTTTTCTGTTGCTGCTCGTGCTTTGGCTGTGAAGTTCATGAAACCATTTCCTATTACAAGGTCCTGTAGATGCTTCCCTACATTATCTCCCAAGGTCTTTATGATTTTGGCTCTTATATTTAGATCTTTGATCCATCTTGAGTTGATTTTTGTATAAGGTGTGAGATGGTATTCTTCTCTTATTCTTTTGGATATGGATATCCAGTTCTCCAAGCACCACTTGTTAAAGAGGCCGTTCACTCCCAACTGAGTGCACTTGGTGGTGGTGTAGAATATCAGTTGACTGTATATGCAAGGATCTATATCAGAACTCTAAATTTGGTTCCATTGGTCAGAAGGTCTATTCTTGTGCCAATACCATGCAGTTTTGATCACTGTAGCTTTGTAGTATGTTTTAAAGATAGGTAATGTGATACCTCCAACTTCATTTTTCTTTTTCAATATGTCTTCGGAAATTTGGAGCCTCTTACCTTTCCAAATATATTTTGTGGTTAGTTTTTCCAATTCTTTAAAAAAAAGAGTGTTGATTTTTATTTGAATTTCATTAAATCTGCAGATTAATTTGGGTAGGATAGACATCTTGGTGATGTTTAGTCTTCCTGTCCATGAACAGGGAATATTTTTCCGTTTATTTAATTCTTCTTTGATGTCCTTTAACTTTGTTGTGTAGTTTTCTGTAAATAAGTCCTTTACATCTTTAGTTAAATTTATTCCTACATAATTGGTTCTTTTAATTACTATTTTAAATGGCATTTTTTTCTTGATTTCCTCCTCCGGTTGCTTGTTATTGGTGTACAGAAATCCTACTCATTTTTGAGCATTGATCTTATAGCCTGCAATATTACTGAACTCCTTTATAAGTTCTAGAAGCTTTGTTGTAGATTTCTCTGGGCTTTCTATGTATAGGAGCATGTCGCCTGCAAATAATGAAATTTTTACTTCTTCTTTTCCAATCTGGATGCGTTTTATATCCTTTTCTTGCCTCAGTGCTCAAGCAAGTACTTCTAAGACAATGTTAAATAGCAGTGGTTATAGCGGGCGTGCTTGTCTTGTTCCCGATCTCAGAAGGAAGGCTTTTAGGATTTCACCATTGAAGATGATGTTAACTTTGGATTTTTCATATATACCCTTTATCATATTCAAAACGTTTCCTTCTATTCCTATATTTTGCAGTGTTTTTATCAGGAAAGAGTGCTGCATTTTGTCGAATGATTTTTCTGCATCTATACAAGTGATCATGTGATTTTTTTTTTCAGTTTGTTTATTTGGTATATTACATAGATTGATTTTCTTATATTGAACCATCCTTGCATACCTGGGATGAAACCCACTAGGTCATGGTGCATAATGCTTTTGATATGTTGTTGAATGTGATTATCAAGTATTTTGTTGAGGATTTTAGCATCCAGATTCATTAGAGAAATTGGTCTGTAATTTTCCTTTCTTGTGGTATCTTTGTTTCGTTTTGGTATTAGGTTAATGTTGGCATCATAGATTGAGTTGGGCAATATTCCTTCTGCTTCTATTTTTTGGAAGAGCTTAAGCAGAATTGGCATTATCTCTTTCTGGAATGTTTGGTAGAATTCAGCTGTGAAACCATGTGGTCCTGGGCTCTTCTTAGTTGGGAGGTTTTTGATGACTTAGTCTATCTCTTTATTTGTAATTGGACTGTTGAATTCATCAATTTCTTCTTTTATCAATATAGGCTGTCTGTGAGTTTCTAGAAACTTGTCCATTTCCTCTAAATTATCATTCTTGTTGGCATATGATTTTTCAAAGTATCCTCTTGTGATATTCTTTATTTCTGTGGGGTGAGTAGTGATATCCCCTTGCTTATTCCTTATTGTGTGTATTTGCATCTGTTCTCTCTTTTTCTTTGTTAGTCTGGCTAAGGAGAATGCCAATTTTATTGATATTCTCAAACAACCAGGTTTTGGTTTTGTTTATTGTTTCTAGTGCTTTCTAATTATCTATTTCATTTAGTTCTGCTCTAATCTTTGTTATTTCCTTCTTTCTACTTTCTTTAGGTTTAGTTTGTTGTTGTTTTTCCATTTCCTCCAAGTGTGCAGTTAGGTCTTCAATTTTGGCTCTTTCTTCTTTTTTAATATATGTATTTTTGGCTATGAACTTCCCTCTCACAACAGCTTTGGCTGCATCCCATAGGTTTTGTTATGTTGTGTTGTCAGTTTATTAGTTTCAAGGTAGTTACTGATTTCTTTTGAGTTTTCTTCCTTGACCCACTGTTTATATTAGAGTGTGTTGTTTAACTTCCATATCCTTGTGCCTAACCTGTTTCTCTGGCCCTTAGTGATTTCCAATTTCATTCCATTGTGGTCAGAGAAATTACTTTGTATAATATCTATTTTTCTGAATTCATTGACAGTTGTTCTGTAGCCTCGCATGTGATGTATCTTGGAGTATGATCCATGTGCACTCGAGAAGAATGTAAATCATGCTGTATTTGGGTGTAGTGTTCTTTATATGTCTACTAAGTCCAGGTCCTCTAATGGATTGTTAAGAGTCTTCATTTCTTTATTGATTCTCTGTCTAGATGTTCTGTCTGATGATGATAATGGTGTATTAAAGCCCCCCACTATAATTTAAGAGGCATTTATTTCTCCACTTAGTTTTTCCAGGGTTTGCGTCATGTATTTTGAGGCACCCTGATTAGGTATGTAACTGTTTATGATTGTTTTCTCTTCTTGAGAGAGTACCCATTTTACTAATATATAGTGTCCATCTCTGTCTCTTACAAAAGTTTTGCATTTAAAGTCTATTTTGTCTAATATTAGAATAGCTACCCATGCCCTTTTATGGCTGTTGTTAGCTTGTAAAATTGTTTTTCAGCCATTCACTTTCAGCCTCCTTGAATCCCTGGGTAAAAGGTGGGTTTCTTGTAGACAGCATATAGATGGATCATATTTCTTTATCCATTCTGCTAATCTGTGTCTCTTGAGTGGTGAATTTATTCCAGTAATATTCAGTGTTATTACTCACAACGAATTTGTTACTTCAGCCATATTTTCTTTTGGTTAATGTATGTTATTTGATGTTTTGTTCCGTTTTTTGTCTTTTTAGTTGTTTTTAAACTCTCCTCCAACTCTCTCTCCCTTGATTTTTCCTTTCAACTTGTAGAACTTCCTTTTTTATTTCTTGAAGTGCTGGCTTCTTATTGGCATACTCTCTTAATTTCTGTTTATCTGTGAATATTTTGAACTCTTCTTCATTTTTGAATGCCAGTTTTGCTGGATAGAGAATTCATGGCT
>JAQZBX010030157.1:10511-27051 GCA_029593785.1 Cabassous unicinctus | reverse complement strand
GTTTTTGCTTTTGCTTTTTCAAGAGGCACCGGGAACCGAACCCGGAACCTCTCATGTGGGAGGTGGGTGCCCAACCACTTGAACCACTTCTGCTCTCCACAGATTATATCTTTATACGTTGTGTGCCCATTAACATGGTTTTATAATTATTGTTTTATACATGTGCCTTTTAAATCACATAGGGAAAAAAGAGTGTCTTATACTTTTACTTCTAGGAATTTTTTCAGACTGATTACACATTGATTGCAGCATGTTTATAGTAGCAAAGTTGGAAGCCATCTAATGTCCATCAATAGGATTAGTTTAAATAACAGGTTTATCCATATAATTGAATACTATTAACAGTTAATGTTAAGAAGTTGGGTGTAAAAGTACTAATTTGTAATTGCCTTAAGGTTTTTCAGGCATACCTTGGATATATTGCAGGTTTGGTTTCAGACCACTGCAATAAAGTGAATATTGCAGTAAAGTGATTGATACAAAATTTTCAGTTTCCCAGTACATATAAAAGTTACGTTTATACTCTATGTAGTAGTGTTCAACAGTATTATGTCTAAAAAAACAATGTACATACTGTAATTTAAAAATACTTTATTGCTAAAAAATTGCTAACCATCTTTTGAGCCTTCAGTGAGTTGTAATCTTTTTGCTGGTGGAGGGTCTTGCTTCAGTGGTGGCTGCTGACTCATTAGGGTGGTGGTTGCTTAAAGTTGGGCTGGCTGTGGCAATTTCTTAAAATAAGGTAATAATGAAGTTTGCCACATTGATTGGCTCTTCCTTCCACAAAAGATTTCTCAGTAGCATGTGATGATGTTTGATAGCATTTTTCCCCCAGTAGAACTTCTTTCAAAGATGGAGTTAATCCTTTCGAACCCTGCTGCTTTACCAGGTTTCTTTAATTTTCTGAATCCTTTGTTGTCATTTCAACAGTGTTCACAGCATCTTCACCAGGAGTAGATTCCATTTCAAGAAACCATTTCTTTTGCTTATCCATAGGAAGCGGCTCCTCATCCACTAAAGTTTTATTTTGAGATTGCAACAATTCATTCATATCTCCAGGCTCCACTTCTAATTCTAGTTCTCTTGCTATTTCTATCATATCTTCAGTTACTTCTTCCACTAAAGTCTTGAACCCCTCAAAGTCCTCCATGACGGTTGGAATCATCTTCTTCCAAATTCTTGTTAATGTTGATATTTTGACCTCTTCCCATAAATAATTAAATGTTCTTAATGGCATCTAGAATGGTGACTCCTATCCAGAAAGTTTTCAATTTACTTTGCCCAGATCCACCAAATGAAACACTATCTATGGCAGTTATAGCCTTAGGAAATGTATTTCTTAAATCATAAGATTTGAAAGTTGAAGTTACTCCTTGATACATGGGCTGCAGAATGGATATTCTGTTAGCAGGCATGAAAACAACATTCATCTAGTTGTACATCTCCAGCAGAGCTCTTGGGTGACCCAGTCAATGAGCAGTAATATTTTGAAAGGAATCTTATTTTCTGAGAAGTAGGTCTCAACAGTGGGCTTAATATACTCAATAAACCATATTTAAAATAGATGTGCTGTCATAAAGGCTTTTTTGTTCCATTTATAGAACATAGGCAGAATAGATTTAGCATAATTCTTAAGGGTCCTAGGATTTTCAGAATGGTAAATGAGTATTGGCTTCAACTTACAGTCACCAGCTGCATTAGCCCCTAAAAAGAGAGTGAGCCTGTTCTTTGAAGCTTTGAAGCCAGGCATTGACTTTTTCTTTCTAGCTATGAAAGTCTTAGATGTCGTCTTCTTCCAATAGAAGGCGGTTTCGCCTACACTGAAAATCTGTTGTGTGGTGTATCCAACTTCAATCAATTATCTTAGCTAAATATTCTGGATAACTTGCTGTAGCTTCTACATCAGTAATTGCTGTTTCATCTTGCACTTTTATGTTACGGAGACAGATTCTTCCCTTAAACCTCGTGAAGCAACCTCTGTAGCTTCAAACTTTTCTTCTGCAGCTTCCTCATCTCTCTGAGTCTTCCAAGAATTGAGAGTAGGGCCTTGCTCTGGATCAGGCCTTGGCTTAAGGGAGTGTTGTGGCTGGCTTCTTCTCTCCAAACCACTAAAACTTTGTCCATGTCAGCAACAAGACTGCTTTGTTTTCTTTTTTGTGTGTTCACTGGAGTAGCACTTTTAAACTCCTTCAGGAACTTTTCCTTTGCATTCACAACTTGGCTAACTGTTTGGTGCAAAAGGCCCAGCCTTCAGCCTGTCTCAGCTTTTGACATGTCTTCCTCAATAAGCTTAATCATTTCTAGCTTTTGATTTAAAGTGAGAGACATGTGTCTCTTCCTTTCAGCTGCGCACTTAGAGGTCATTGTAGGGTTATTAATTGGTCCAATTTCAATATTGTCGAGTGTTAGGGAATAGGGAGGCACAAGGAGAGGGAGAGAGATGGGGGAACAGCCAGTCGGTGGAGCAGTCGGAACACACACAACATTTATCGATTAAGTTCACTTTCTTATATAGGCGTGGTTTGTGGTACCCAAAAACAATTACAGAACAGAGATAGCTGATCAGATCACCATATCAGATATAATAATAATGAAAAAGTTTGAAATATTCCAAGAATTACCAAAATGTAACAAAGAGACATGAAGTGAGCACATACTATTGAAATATGGCACTGATAGACTTGCTCAATGTAGGGTTGCCATAAACCTTCAGTTTGTAAAAAACTAGAATATCTGTGAAGCGCAATAAAACAGAGGTATGCATGTATCTTAAATGATATCAGGATGCAAAACAGTGCACTTGTATACTTCCATTTGTATAATAAAGAGATATATAGATTCATAAATAAATATATTTGTATGTATAGAATATTTTAGGTATAATTTACACCCAAAATTCACACACTTAAAGTGTGCAATTTATTGAGATTTGACAAATACATGTATTTGCTTAACCACAATCACAGCTGGGATATAGAACATTTCTATCACCCCAAGATTGCTTTGAACCCCTTCTCAGTCAGTTCCCTCCCATATCCCTAGGAAACCACTGGCTTCCTTTATAACACTATAGATTAAATTTTTCTTTTCTAGAGTTTAATAAAAATGGAATCATGCAGTATGTTCTCCTTTTTGTCTGGCTTCTGTGTCTATCAGAAGTTCATTCCTTTTTAATGCTGTGTAGTATTCCATTTATGGACATACCACACTTGGTTTATCCATTCATCCATTGGTGGCATTTGGATTATTTCCAGTAGGGGGCTATTATGAATAAAGCTGTTATGAACATTCTTGTACAAGTCTTTATGTGGGCTTAATGCTTTCATTTCTCTCAGGTAAATACTTAAGCATGGAATTATTGGTTCATATGGTAAGTGTGTGTTTAACTTTATGAGACATGGCCAAACTGTTTTCCAAGCAGCAGCATGATTTCACACACCCGCTAGCAGTGGATGAGAGTCCCAGTTGCACATCATTGCCAACAGCTGTCATTGCTAGTCTTCTTACCTTGAGCCATCCCAGTGGGTTTGAAACGGTGTCTGATTGTGCCTATAATTTTCAAGCCTTCGATAACTAATGATGTTGAGCTTCCTTTTAGATACTTATTGCCCATTTGTATATCCTCTTTTGTAAGATTACTGTTCATGTAATTTGCCCATTTTTCAGTTGGGTTATTTACTTTCTTATTATTGGTTTGTAAAAGTTCTTTATGTCTTAGGAATCCAAGTTTTTCATTAAATATATGTATATTCTAAATATTTTCTCCAAGTTTGTAGTTTCCTTGTCATTTTCTTATAGTGGCTTTCAAAGAGCAGACATTTTTTATTTTAATGAAGTCCTTTTTGTCAATTTTCTCTTTTATGGTTTGTGCTTATTATTTTATATCTAAGAAATCTTTGCCAATCCCCAGAATCACAAAGATTTTCTCCTATTTTTTTCTAGAAGTTTATAGATTTGGTTTTTATGTTTCAATCTATTATTCATTTCAAGTTAATTTTTGTGTATGGTTTGAGATAAAGGACAAAATTCATTTTTTCAATTTAAATATTTAATTCTATTTTTTCTATTTAAATACCTCTTGAGTTAGATTAGCTTAGACTTTTTTATTGTAAATCATTTGACTGTATATGTGTGGGTCTATTGATAGGTTTTCTCCTTTGTTGCAGTGATCTGTATGTCTTTCCTTATGGCAATGTTAATACTGTCTTGATCATTGTAGCTTTATATCACTAATTGAAATCAGTTAGTGTAAGTCCTCCAGATATGTTCTTTTTCAAAATTGTTTTGACAATTCTATATCTTTTGCCTTTGTATATAAACTTAATCATTTGTTAATTTCTGCAAAAAAATATCTGCAGTTATTCTTTGTTCCCTTGTATATAATGTCTTGTTTCCTCTAGTTGCTTTTAAGATTTTCTCTTAATCACTAGTTTTCTGTAATTTGATTATGATATGCTTTTATGTGTTTTTGTGTGTGTGTGTTTATTCTGCTTTGTGTATCATTAGAGGTTTTTTGTTTTGTTTTGTTTTGTTTTGCTTTATTTTGGCAGTTAAAAATCTGGTTAATAAAAAATTCCCATTAGTATTCTCAGAGAGATTTGAGAAAATACTATTACTCCAAATTGAAAACAGACGCCTATGAAAAGGACCCAATTAAAGAAACTGTAAGAAGGCTTAAAATTAAAAATGATTATTAAAATAACTCATGGAAATAATAGAATGGACATGTTTGAAGTCTTACTGGTGATTCATAAGATAAAGTTAAGGAAGCTTCTGAGAATGTAAAGCAAAAGGGCAAAGAAATTGAAAATATGAAAGAAAAGTTAATAGACATGAAGCCCATATCTGCAAGCCCAACCTTTATCTATTAAGAGTTCCAGAATGCAAATATTCTCACTGTCCTGATTTTGTGATAATCAGGGTAGGCTAAACATTTGCTATATTAGAAACCATGCATGTGTCTCCAGACCTAGTTTTTCTCCCTAGGTCTGGTTTTTAGAATGCTGGGTATAGGGAAGCGGGTGTGGCTCAGTGGATAGAGCCCCCGTTTACCATATGGGAGGCCCGGGTTCGCGTCCCGAGGCCTCCTTGTGAGGGCACGCCGGCCTGAGCGGATGCGGCAAGACCTCACAGCAAGGGGGAGATAAGCAGACACAGAGAAGACACGCAGCGAATGGACACAGCAGCACAAGCAGCAAGGGGGGGATAAATAAAATAAAATAAATAAATCTTTAAAAAAAAGATTTTTTTTTAAAGTGATAAACTTAGTGATAAACTAAGCCTGATTTATTATATGACCATCTTGTGTGGGAAATTACTGTAACTCTAGGTATCTTTGGTCAACCTTAGGAGATATAGCAGGGGGATGGATGTGGCTCAAATGGTTGGGCATCCGTCTCCCATATGGAGGGACCTGGGTTCGATCCCCGGGACATCCCAGTAAAAATTTAAAAAAAGAAAAATATAGAAGGCACATGGGCCTCCAGGCCCCGCAAGTGGGTGAGCCGTCAGACGCCATGCGCGGGTGTACTGCCAGGCCCCATGAGCCACACAGCAAGATGATGACATAACAGGAGAGTGACACAAGGGAGAGCCAAGATGAGATGAGCCAAAAAAGCAGGAACTAAGGTGGCACAGGCAGTAGGACGCCTCTCTCCCACATCGGAGTTTCCGAGGATCGAATCCCAGTGAAGACAGTAGGAGAAGGATGAGAAGAGAGGGCAGGAAATGGACACAGAGAATTGCCCAGTGAATGGACACAAAAACAGCAAAAACGGGGGCGCGGGTAAAAATGGATAAAAGTAAAGTAAAAAAATAAATCCTTAGAAAAAGCATAGGGGAGTAAGATACGGACTGTAGTTAGTAGTAATACTTTGATGATGCTCTTTTTTTTTTTTAAAGATTTATTTATTTATTTATTTATCCCCCCCTTGCTGCTTGTGCTGCTGTGTCCATTCGCTGCGTGTCTTCTCTGTGTCTGCTTATCTCCCCCTTGCTGTGAGGTCTTGCCGCATCAGCCCACGGCGCCGCGCGAGCCGGCCTGCCCTCACAAGGAGGCGCCGGGAAGCGAACCCGGGGCCTCCCATATGGTAAACGGGGGCTCTATCGATAGAGCCACACCCGCTTCCCTGACGATGCTCTTTCACGATTTGTTAACAAAAGTTTCACAACAATGCAAAGTATTTGTGGTGGGGTGATGTGTGGGAGCCCTATATGATTTTATGCATGTTTGTTTTGTAAGTTCACAATGTTTACTGAACAATTATTGTTTATGTATGTTCATGTATGAATGATACACTTCAATAAACCGTTGGGGGGGGGGGACAAAAAAAAGAAGAGTCCCAGAAGGAAGGAAAGGAGACAACTGAAGAGAGGAAACCTTCAAAGCAGTACAGAAAAGAATTTCTAAAGGGACACTTGCCTCTCAAATTGAAAGGGTTCATTGTTAGTTCCAAGCAGGGAAACAAAAAAGGGGCAAATTAGATACATTTTAGTGACATATCTATACTCCAGGGATAAAGAAATAGAAGTCTGAAAAGTTTTAAGAGGAAAGATAGGTTCCCTACAAAGAACCATACGTTACACACTGCATCACTGGATGCCAGATTATATATTAATGCTTTCCACATTCTGAGGAAGAATTATTTTCAAGGAGAAATCTATATTAAATTGTCAGTAAAGTGTGAGGGCAGATAGCTTTAGAAATTAGTTATCTCATGAGAGCAAGTAAATTTCTTTATTATTTTGTTTACCTCTTTTAGTTTTTGTTTTAACCTTGAAGAGAAGGTTGAAATGCAGCAACCAATATTTTCTCCAAAAGGGGCAAGCATTGTGCTCCATCTGTCTGTATGGACTAAGTACTGCCTAGCTTAAAGAATAGTATGTGAGCCTTTTCAGAGATTTAGACCTTTATTTGACTTTGTGATCCTATTGCCTAGTTTAACATCTTGTACGTGTTCATATATTTGCAGAGTGAATAAATGAATAAATAAGTAAAGTTTGCTATCCCTTAGTTAAGAAGTAAGCTGGCAATCTTATACCTCCTTAGGTAGAGAGGGGGTAGTCGGGCAAAATTTGCCTTCATACCAGTGATTTGCTGATTGGATTTTTCTCTCTCTAGTTCTAGGCAGTCAATCAGTGTCTTCATTTGATAGATACATAAATAAGGACTCCAAAGCTTTCTACGTGTTGGCTGGAATTATTTTTGACCATAGCTTCAAAAGCAGCAAGGAGCCCTTGCCACTTTCGGTAAGAATATCTTTTCCATAATCTCTTTTTGAAGCCTTGAGTATGAGCTCACTGAGGAATCTTGTTACCTTGGCTTTGATCCATTTCAGCTCTACCAGCTAGTTGCCATCTTATTTCCAGAGGAGATACGAGAATGCTCCTTTGTTGGTTGCACATCCTGCAAATTAGACTTTGAGGTCCTGTTGAGTTTTCTGATTCTTTAAGAGAAAACTTATTCTGAGCAAGCTTCTAACCTGAGAGTACAGGATGGCATATATTCAATTGCTTGATTACAAAAGTAGAATGTATATTCCAATTGCAGACTCCATAGATTTGAATCCTGGTTCTACAACTTATAGCTGTATAACCTTTGAAAAGTTAATATTCTGGGGCCTCAGTTTCCTTATCCATGTAGTGGGGTTAATATTAGTACTTAATTCTTAAGAGTTGTGATAATTAAATGAGTTTATGCTTGTAAAAAAGGTGCTTGGAACTGAGGAATTTTCCATAAAGATTAGTTATTATTGTTGTCCTTGTGGCATTTCAAATATGGTAGGTTTGTTTGTTTAAGAACATGGCAGTATTTTAAACATGGGAATATTTGGTTTTGGGATGGGATGTATAGCTTTTGTTTTGTGCTATACAGTCCATAGAAGGATTGATTGTTAGAACTTGCTTGAGATGTTGGTAGATGGAGAGAGCATGTGACTAAACTAGCCAACATTTTTCGAGTACTTTCTAATACCAAGCACATTGCAGGGACCAACTCATTTAATCCTACAATACCCTATGAGGTATTTGTTGTTGATATCCCCATTTTACTGATGGAGAAACTGACACATGAAGATGAAATAGCTTGCCCCAGGTGACTTGGCTATTCAAGAGATTTTGGATTTGGATCCAGTTGGTCTGGTTCCAGAGTCCAAGTTTTGCAATATTCTGCAGCACTCCCTTGTTGAAGGGGGCCCAATAGCCCATCGTCTGTGTCCCTAGTAGGGTCACAGGGAGCATTTGTGATGAATGCAGGACAGGACTCCTGCAGTGGGCGCTCCCTGGAGGGACATTTGCCAGCGTGGGCTCCCTTCCTTCCATCACAGCTGACATCAACCACACCTCTGCTTTGTTCTCTGCCTTTTCTGAGTTTCAGGATCTCATGATCAAATTCATTTTCTCTTTATTCTTCATAGGTGAAGTATCACTTGCGCTTCAGTTACATAAAGAGGAATTATTTGTTGTCGAGGTTAATCTTCTTTCGAGATGATGGTGAAGGCTGGAGCACAAACTATCTTTATCCTCCTAACCCAGGACAAGAACCACGGGAATATTTATTTGACGATGGGGGAATACCTGGTGAGGAAGCCCAGAAGCCTATGTGTGCTATCAGGAGGATGACTGCTTTCACCCAGCAGCACGTATTTGTGATGCTATTTTTGTTGGTTTTACTGTCTGAACACTTGGTGAACGAACACTGCAAAAGAGGTTGACAGAGTGATAAATAGAAATGGGACATTCAGTAAAATATTTATATTCCAGCGTCAATTAAAGCATTTGCTTGTTTTCTGACGATATTTTATCACTTGAAGGAAGGGTTGAAACATTTTATGTGAACAGTGAGTGTGAGTCCCTTTCTTATGTTTCTGTATTTATTAACTTTTCTGTTTACAAAAATGTATTTTTGCCTTTAACTATCTGCAGCCTACCATTCAAGTGGTCATATTTTTATAAGTTATTAAAACTCCTGTAAAATAATTACTCTACCTTTTCTCTAAAGCAGTTTGGTTTTTGACTCAAGCCTTTGTCATGCCAACCTTGCTCTAAGGACATGTCTGTCATCTTTGCTTAGCTCTCAGTCTCATGATACAGCAGTACAACATGTATGCTGCATTCTGAAGTGGCTTGTTTATTTATTTAAAGTATGACATGCATAGAGAAGAGCACACAAGTCATAAATGGTCCAGCTATATAAATTTTCACAAACGGTACCTAGATCCCAGATCCAAACAGAACATACAGCAGCCCAGAAGCCTTTTACAGCCCCCTCAGACAGTCCTTTCAAGGATAACCACTATCTTGACTTCTAATTAAAAGTGATTTTGAGGGAGCAGAGTGGCTCAAGCAGTTGAGCTCCAGCTTCCCACAGATAAGGTCCTGGGTTCAATCCCCAGCTCCCGGTACATAAAAGAAAAAAAAGTGATTTTGAGAAATGATTTCCATACCATCAAGCCCTGTGCTGGGCGCTTGTACACGTTACCTTAATATTGTGAGGCAAAGCTTCTTTTGGTTATGTAGAAATGTGTCTAAGTTTTGGTTTCCCCTAGGTTTAGCAATTGAATAAATTTTGTGGCTCTATTAATATAGGAACACTATATCCCATTTCATTTGTAAAAGGAAAAATTATTTCTCATTTTGGAAACTTGCTTTATTTTTTGGTGTTCTTTTTTCCCACAACCATTTCTTGAATTGCTATGGCATGTTTTTTTTCCTATTGTATTTTAGCTTGTTTCCTAATTTGCTTCAGCATTTCATTTCCAATTAGGTATGTTTTGATCCTTCAGTATTCTACAGCAAGAACAGAGAGGGAGATAAGAACGTGCACATGATGGAATGCCATTCCATGACTTTCTCCTGCCCTGTCCTTGGCCTCTTCCTTAGGCTCCTGGAGTCTCCCTGGGTTTCTGTTTCCTTGCTTGCAGACTGAGGAACTGACTGGCCTGTTCTTGGCTTAGCAGCTGGCACCACTCTTCTAGCCCTGGAGGTTTCTCTCCCTCCTCCCCAGATCCTCACTCTTTATATCCCTTGAAGATAAATACCTAGCGTCTTTTCATTTTAAGGGTTTTACTGCCAGTTGCTACAGGGTATTGTGTAGGAATGTGTCTTGATGCAGTGGTAGATTCCAAAACAGTTACCAGGAAACCTATTCCAGAGGTCACAAAACACAATATTCATATGTCCTGCTGTCCTTCTGCTACATCAGCCTTCCCTGCTCACTGTGTGGTTAGAGGATGAGAACTGAGGATGAGCAAGGGTGCTCAGGTACTGTCTTTGTCAGAACGATGCAGGCCAGGGTTACCTGGGCACTGCTGTAGTTCACTGAGGAGCCTGCTGAGCACCTGTGGGCTCTATCTGAATTTCTTGGGCAGAGGACATGGAGGGCCAGAGTGGTCCATAGCAGGTGTCACCAGTAGGTGGCCACTTAGGGCTGACATAACTGTCAGCCTGCAAGGAACATGATTTGTGCTTTACGAATATTTAATATTTACTTGGTCCCTCTTTTCTATCTATAAGTACCACTTTTGTTTGTTCTATCCTTCTTTAAAAATGTGTTTTATCTTGTTTTTTTCTTAGAGAAGTTGTAGGTTTATAGAAAAATCATGCATAAGATGCAGAGTTGCCATATACTACCCTATTATTGAAACCTTGCATTTGTGTGGCACATTTGTTGCAACAGATGAAAGAACATTTTTATAATTGTGCTATTAACTATATATAGTTCATGGTTTACTTTAGGTTCACTGTTAGGGTTGTACAGTCCCTTTGGCCCATTTTAAATTGGGTTTTTTGTTGTTGTTGAGTTGTAGGATTTCTTTATATATTCTGGATATTAAACCTTTATCAGATAAATGGTTTCCAGATATTTTCTCCTGTTGTGCAGGTTGCTATTTTACTTTCATGATGAAGTCCTTTGAGGCTCAAATGTTTTCAATTTTGATGAAGTACCATTTATCTATTTTTTCTTTTGATGCTTGTGCTTTGGGTGTAAAGTCTAGAAAATTATTGCTTAATGCAAGGTCCTGAAGTTGCTTCCCTGTGTTTTCTTCAAGGAATTTTATTGTTCTGGTTCTTATATTTAGGACTTTGATCCATTTTGAGATGATTCTTTTACAGGGAGTATGAGGTAAGGGTCTGCCATCATTCTTTTGCAAATAAACATCCAGTTTTCCCAGCATCATTCGCTGAAGAGACTATTCTTTCCCAATTGAGTGGACTTGGCACCCTTGTCAAAAATCAGTTGGCCATAAATGTGAGGGTTTCTTTCTGAATTCTCAATTTGATTCCATTGGTCTGAATGTTGGGCCTTGTGCCACTATCATGCTGTTTTGATTACTGAAGCTTTGTAATGAATTTTAAATAGATCAGGAAGTTTGAGTCCTCCAACTTCGTTCCTCTTTTTCAAGATGGTTTTAGCTATTTGGGCCCCCTTATCCTTCCATATGAATTTTTTTTTCATGAAAAAAATTTGTTGAAGTGTATCATACATACATGAACATATATAAATAGTAAGTGTATAGTAAAAGTTGTGAACTTATAAAACAAATATGCATAGCATCATACCTTGCATTGTTGTGAAACATTTGTTACAAATTATGAAAGAACATCGTCAAAGTAGTACTACTAACTATAGCCCATATCTTATATTTGTTGTGTTTCCTCCCAACCCACCTATTATTTTTTCTTTATAAACCACAATTTACCTAAAGTATGTAAACTGATTATACCATTGGGTATTTGGTATAATCTCTATGTCATGGTTTGCTTATCCCTTGCCGCTCTCAGAATTTTCTCTTTATCTTTGACATTTGACCTTATGAGTAGTATGTGTCTTGGAGTAGGTCTATTCAGATTTATTCTGATTGGGGTATGCTGTGCTTCTTGGACATGTAAGTTCATTTCTTTCATGAGAGTTGGGAAATTTTCAGCCATTATTTCCTCAAATACTCTTTCTGCCCCTATTTCCTTTTCTTCTGGAACTCTCATGACATGTATATTGTTTCACTTTGTGTCATCATTCAACTCCCTGAGCCCCTGCTCAATTTTTTCCCATTCTTTTTTTTTTTTTTTAAGATTTATTATTTATTTATTTATCCCCTCTTGCTGCTTGTGCTCGCTGTGTCCATTTGCTCTGTGTTTTTCTTTGTCTGCTTGTCTCCCTTTGTTGCGTCATCTTGCTGTGCTAGCTCACTGCGCTTCGTGGGCCAGCGGGAATTGAACCCGGCGCCTCCCATATGGTAGACGGGAGCCCAACCACTTGAGCCACATCTGCTTCCCATCCTATTCTATTCTTTCTCTCTTCTCTCTCCAATTTCAGCTGTTCTGTATTCTGTATCACTTATTCTTTCCACTGTCATTTTTTTAACTTTATTTTCTACATTTAATAATTGAAAATATAAACAATTAAAAAGTAAACACAGATGAATAAATACATACATTTCTCAATTAAATGTACTGGATACATATAACATTTTTTTGAATCAAACAATATGTTACACAATATATTTGGTTTATAGTAATGCGTTCGTGCAGTATTTGTCCTTTTGTGTCTGGCTTGTTTCGCTCAACATAATGTCCTTCAGGTTCATCCATGTTGCCATATGCTTTACGACTTCATTTCTTCTTACAGCTGCATAATATTCCATCGTGTGAATAGAGCACAGTTTGTTTATCCATTTGTCTGTTGATGGACTCCTGGGTTGCTTCCAACTTTTGGCAATGGTGAATAATGTTGCTATGAACATCGGTGTGCAGATGTCTGTTCGTGTCACTGCTCTCAGTTCTTCTGGGTATAGACCCAGTAGTGGTATTGCAGGGTCACGTGGCAAGTCTAAAGTCAACTTCTTTTAGGAACTGCCAAACAGTCCTCCACAGTGGCTGTACCATTCTGCATTCCCACCAACAGTGAAGAAGTGTTCCTATCTCTCCACATCCTCTCCAACACTTGTAGTTCTCTGTGTTTTTAATAGTGGCCTTTCTGATAGGTGTGAAATGATATCTCATTGTAGTTTTGATTTGCATTTCCCTAATCATGAGTGATGTTGAGCATTTCTTCATGTGTTTTTTTGCCATTTGTATTTCTTCTTTGGAGAAATGTCTATTCAAGTCTTTGGCCCATTTTTTAATTGGGTCGTTTGTCTTTTTATTGGTGAGTTGTAACATCTCTTTATATATCCTGGATATTAAACCCTTATCTGATATATGATTTCTGAATATTTTTCCCCATTGAGTTGGCTGCCTTTTCACCCTTTTGACAAAGTCCTGTGAGGTGCAAAAGTGTTGAATTGTGAGGAGGTCCCATTTATCTATTTTTCCTTTTGTTGCACGTGTTTTGGGTGTAAGGTCCAAGAAACCACCACCTACTACAAGGTCTTGAAGATGTTTCCCTACATTTTCTTCTAGTAGTTTTATGGTCCTGGCTTTTATATTTAGATCTTTGATCCATTTTGAGTTGATTCTTGTATATGGGGTGAGATAGGGGTCCTCTTTCATTCTTTTGCTTATAGATACCCAGTTCTCCCAACACCACTTGTTGAAGAGACTGTTTTTTCCCATTAGCGTGGGCTTGGTATGTTTGTCAAAAACCAGTTGACTGTATAAGTGAGGGTTTATTTCTGGGTTCTCAGTTCTATTCCACTGATTGATGGGTCTATCTTTATGCCAGTACCATGCTGTTTTGACCACTGTAGCTTTGTAATATGTTTCAAGGTCAGGCAGTGAAATTCCTCCCAGGTTGCTCTTCTTTTTTTCCACTATCATGTTGAGTCTGCTGTAGTATACCTCTGATTTGTTTTTGATCTTACCTATCATGTCTTTCATTCACATGAGCTCTGCTATTTTCTATTCATGTGTTCCAGTTCTTCTTTGTGCTCGCTCAGTGTCTTCTTGATATCCTTTTTCTCTTTAACCATATTGTCTTTCAGCTCATTAATTTGATTTTGAAAGAATCTCTTTGATTATTTGTCTCAAATTCTGTGTCTCTCCTGGGGCTTAGATATATTCCTTTGCTTGAGCTATTTTCTTCCATTTTCTTAGTGTGGCTTGTAATTTTTTGCTGATGTCTAGGCATCTGATTAGGATGGTGAGTTTACTCAGATGCTCAATTTCTTTCTCTTTCATAGGGTTTTAGTGGCAGGAAGTTGTGTGTTACTGCCGTTCTTTGATTCTTGGTTCAACCTGTTCTGGGTTTTTAGGATTGTCCCTGTTAGTTGCTCAAATCTGGGACCCGGGCCCAGTAATGGGTTGCAGACCCACTTCCAAGGGCCTTGGGGAGGGAGGCTGTAAAGGTTGGAAAATGCCTCATTTATTTAATTTCCTCACATGTACTTCCTTGGTCGACCAGCAGATGGTGCTCTTTGACAGCCCTCAGTTCAAAACTTGGTTGGGGTATGTTTGCTCCTATACCCATGGGATCACTGTGATAGAGGATACTGCCTGGAGACTATGAGCCTCATAATTAAAACTTTCTCAGAGGTTATTTTCCAACCTTTGCTGGCAGCCCCCTCCCTTTCCCTGGGTAGGAAATAATTCCACTTCCGTCTGTATCTTCAACAAACCAGTCCTGTTCATTAGGGAGGGTGATTGAGAGATTTGGATCTCTTTCATCCCATGCAGGCTCCCAGGGCAAACAATAGTATGGCTCCTTCTGGCCTTGGCAAGCTTGTGGCACACAGCAGACCAAATTTGTGAGTGAAAAGCTGAGTCAGTCTTAGGCTATGCCCCTCTCTCACATTTCCTGGGGAGGTGGATCCCTGCAGCCCCCTTTGTCTGTAGCCACCAGCCAGAGGCCTGAGAATTCAAAATTATCTATAGGGTGGGGGTGGAAACTGACAGCTGCAGCTGCAGCTTTAACTCACAGTTTTGCCATCAAGATTCTTTTCCTTTGCCCCTTTCTCTTGTGGGTGGTGTCCAGCCTTTCCCTGGAGTCCTACACCCTAGAACATTATTTTCCAGGGCGTTTCAGCCTGTCCTCTAGCTATTTTTCTGGGAGAGGAGAGAGTC
Source organism: Cabassous unicinctus (assembly GCA_029593785.1). Lineage (NCBI taxonomy): Eukaryota > Metazoa > Chordata > Mammalia > Cingulata > Chlamyphoridae > Cabassous > Cabassous unicinctus. Next base: position 12,054 of record JAQZBX010030157.1, on the reverse strand, counting down.
CCATGTCTTTCTAGTCTGCCATCTTCCCAGAAGTTGAATCTACAGTCTATTTTATCTGATATTAGTATAACTACTTCAGCTTACTTTTGGTTACTAATTTCATGGTAAATTATTTTCCATCCTTTCACTTTCAGCCTATTTATTTCTTTGAATTTAAGGTGAGTCTCTTGTAAACAGCATGTAGCTGGTTTGTCCTTTTTCACCCATTCTGCCAATCTCTGCCTTTTAACTAGAAAGTTTAACCCATTTTCATTAAAGTAATGATGGTTAATGCAGAACTTTCTTTGACCATTTTTCTATTTGTCCTTTTTTTGACTCTCAATTCTTCCATTAATACCTACTTTCATATTAATTTTGTGTGTGTGTTGTACCATATTGAGCCCTTTCTCATTTCTTTCTGAATATATTTTTGCATATGTTTTCTTCATGGTTACCATGGAGTTGAAATTTAAAATTCTAAATATATAACAATTATTTTTATTTGCTACCAACCTAACTTCAATAGCATACACATACACTGTTCCTATATCCCTCCATCCCTCACCTTTTTTTGGAAATTATTACAAATTATAAATCTTTTTACACTGTATGTCCAAAGCCATAGATTTATCATTACTTTTTACGCATTTGCATTTTACTACCTGTAAAAAATTAGTAGTGGGGGTATATACCAAAAAAATACAAATGTACTAACATTTATAATTACTCAGATGGTTATTTTTACTGGAGGGTCTTTATATACTTATGCCTACTTTGATCCACTGTCTAGTTTCTTTCCTTTCAGTCTGAAGAACTTCCATTAGCACTGCTTATATAGGCAGTTCTAGTGGTGATGCACTCCTCCAGCTTTTCTTTATCTGGGAATGTCTTAATCTCTTTCTCATTTTTGAAAGAAAGTCTTGCCAGATATAAAATTCTTGTTTGGCAGTTATTTTCTCTCAGCACTTTAAGTATTTCAACCCATTGCCCCCTGCCTCCATGATTTCTGATGAGAAATTGGCACATCTAACTGGTGCTCCCCTGTAAATAACACGTTAGTTTTCTTTTGCAGCTTTCAGCACTCTCTCTTTGTTATCTGTATTTGACTATTTGCCACTGTAACCGTTGGCCAATTTGATGTAATTATGAATTCCAAAAATATAATTGAATCATGCTTGTAAACTGATCTGTTAATCTGGGCAAGATTAGGTTATGATTAGGGCTGTTGAGCCCCACCCCTTGGTGGGTGGGGAATCGAATATAAAAGGCAAGGCAAAGAACAGTTGAAGCAGTCTTTTGAGAAGCAGTCTTTGAGAAGCAGCTTTGATGTTGGAAAGAAGGCCCCAGGAGAAGAGAAGCGAACCTTTCACCTAATCACCTACAGCTGACCTTGTGGAGGAAACAGGAGCTAAACCCGGAGAGAAACGCAGGCCCGGGAAGAGAGGAATCCAAGAAGCCTGAACCCTGGGCAAATGTCCGGCAGCTGTCTTGCTCCAACATGTGACATTGGACTTTGGTGAGAGAAGAAACTTAACGCTTTATGGCCTGGTATCTGTGGACTTCT
>JAQZBX010030157.1:0-10411 GCA_029593785.1 Cabassous unicinctus | reverse complement strand
CCACCATGTATCCAGATGTATTTCTCTTCAAGTTTATCCTGTGTTTGATGGGCTTCTTGGATGTGCATATTCAAGTCTTGTTAAGTTTGGAAAGTTTTCTGTCATTTTTTAGAATATTCCCTCAGCTGCTTTCTTTCGTCTCCCTCTGAAGATAAAGTATTCTCCTAGACTCCAAAGTTTCAAAATAGTTGATTCAAACAGTTTCTGCCTGTTTAATAGTCATTCTTATGGAGGAATCGATTCCTAGAACCTCCTTCTCTGCCATCTTTCCACAGCCCTCTGCTCCAGCCTTTTAAACACACATCCTGTTCAGCACACATGTTCCATTTGTTCTGTCTTTGTCTAATATGCCTTGCTATCTATACTAAATAGTTTCTTTGTGCATTATCTATCCAATTTAATTTAGTAAAAGGAAAACAAGAGACAATTATCCACACTGTCTCAGGGCTCCCTTCCTTCCCGTTCCAAAGAATCTTCCTGCTTTGGAGGATATTTCCCGGCTCTGCCTCTAGAATCCCTCAGCTTTCTCTGGCCTGTTCATTGGCTGGTCCTTCACTTTGAGTTTATCTCCTTGAACCCCATGCTTTAAATCTTTTTTTGATTCTATTCTGTCCTCCTTTCATCTCCTTTCTCCTGAGCAAGAATACTATTTCCATTTTCTTCCTGGTCCCATAGTCTTGGCCAACCATGATGGTTTCCACTCCTGTTTTCCCGTCTGGAACCCTACCCTGGGAATAGCTCTTTCTCCTTCCTCCTTTTGCTCAAGATAAGAGGACAGAAAATTAATACCAGAGGGTTGAGATATTTCAGGTTCTCCAATTTGTCCAAATCCTCCAGACCTCTAACAAGCAGGGATGATGTGTGAAAAATGGGTCCTGACACCTGGCTGCCATAGTATGCATTCCTTGGGAAGTTGCACTGCCTTCTTGCTCTGGCACCTCTGGTGAGGGTGAAGGGGAGCCTCGCTGTGTGGCTGCTTTTCATCTGCTTATGCTCTCCCATGTTAAGTGGTCTAACAGGTCTGACAGAGCAGATACCTAAATTTGGCACCCAGCTTTTCTTGACCTTGCTTGTACCACCTGAATTATCAGTTGTTTGCGCCTTCAGGTCTTTCTTAATCTCTTGTTTGAAATCCACTGTTTTCTCATGTAGGATACTACAAAGAAGGTTTCCTCGCCATACAGCATGCTATGGATAAAGCTATCATGTGGCACCATGCTCAAGATGCGATGACCCAGATGTTCGAGAATGTCAGTGTGCTTTTGAAGAGATTCCCATGTGGAGCCTATGTCCAGGATTCTTTCTTCCTGATCCTGCAGAACGAGTTCTCTCTTCTCCTCATGCTCAGTTTTATCTGCATTGAGCTCATAATCATCAACTCCATTGCACTGGAGAAGGAGAGAAAACTGAAGGTAACCTCATCTACTTTGGATGTATGCCTTTCCTGGGATAGGAATGTATGGAAGTTACTAATGAAAAATGACCAGAGTAGAAATAAGGCCAAGATAAGAGGTTGCTTAGGTATCAGAGTGGCCTGCAAGGTGAGTTAGAACTAAGAAAGTTATTTCATAATTTTAACTTGCTTGTGACTTAGGAGGTGCCATCTATTGTTTTTACAGGAATCCTTGCTTTTAGACTTGGAGCATCCAGTCTAGCAGTTACTGGTTGGCAAGCATACTGCCTAGCATGTGATAGGTGTTCAGAAAATGCTTGAGGATTGACTGACTGAAAAACCTACAGGAGGCGAATAGTAATCCAAAGTTGGTGTACTCTTATTGCCGTAAGGTAGACAGTAAGCTTTCTCAAGGAAGAGACAGCTTGAGGGAAGACTGATATTGCTGTGCTGCTCCTGAAATCATTGAATGCACTCTATTTTTTGCACTCCTCTGTTTGTCTACTCTTTCCCATTACTTTCTCTCTCCTCACTTTCCTACTATTTTTTTCATTCTTCTCTCCTCACTCTTTAATTTTCTTCTCCTTTTATTGTTTCAGTGAGGGGTAGGGAAGGGGCCAGTCAGGGCATCATGAGATCCTACCACTTTGAAGTAGTCTTTTTCTTGATTGGTGCTTTCCCTGCAGTCCTTTAACTGTTTTCTAGAATTTTGAGAAGGATCTTTTCATGTGCTTATTGGCCATTTGCTTATCTTCTTTGGAAAAATGTCTCTTCAAGTCTTTTGAATATGTTTTAATTGGGTTGTTTGTCTTTTTGGTGTTGAGTTGTAGGATTTCTTTATATATTCTGGATGTTAAATCCTTATCGGATATGTGATTACCACCAAATATTTTATCTCATTCTATATGTTGTATTTTTACTCTCATGACAAAGTCCTTTGATATACAAAAGTTTTTCACTTTTTAAAAAGATTTATTTATTTATTTATTTATTTATTTATATTTATCCCACTCCATCCCACCCCCCCCGCCCAGTGGTTCTCTCATCTCTCTGTTCATTGTTTGCTCGCCTTCTTCAGGAGGCACCGGGAACCGAACCTGGGACCCTCCCACATAGGAGGTGAGTGCCCAATTGCTTGAGCCACATCCACTCCCTGTGGGCTGTGGCATCTGCTCGTTTAGGCATCTGCTCATTTAGGCATCTGCTTGTTTAGGCGTCTGCTCGTTGTGGCAGTGCAGCATCTAGCTCGTTGCGGCAGGTGCGGTTTAAGCTTGTCTTCTTTAGGAGGCACCAGACCTGAACCTGGGATCTCCCATGTGGTAGGCGGATGCCCAACTGGTTGAGCCACATCCGCTTCCCAAGTTTTTCATTTTGACAAAGTCCAATTTACTTACTTTTTCTTTTGTTGCTTATGCTTTTGGTATAAAGTCTAAGAAACCACAACCTAATGGAAAGTCCTGAAGATGCTTCCTGTGATTTATTCCAGAAGTTTTATAGTTTTGGTTCTTATGTTTAGATCTTTGATCCATTTTGAATTAATTTTTGTAGATGGTTTGAGGTAGGCCCCCCCCCCTTAATTCTTTTGCACATGGATATCCACTTTCCCTAGCACCATTTATTGAAGAGACTATTCTTTCCCCATTAAGTGGACTTGGCACCTTTGTCAGAAACCCAGTGTCCATGGAAATTCAGTTCCATTGGTCATAGGTCTGTCTTTGTACCAGTAACATGCTGTTTTGATTACTGTGACTTTGTAATAGGTTTTAAAATCAGGAATTATGAGTCCTCCAACTTCGTTCTTCTTTTTCAAGATATTTTTCCTCTTCAGGGTCCCTTGCCCTTCTGTTTAGATTTGATGGTTGCATTTTCCATTTCTGCAAAGATGGCTGTTGGAATTTTGATTGGGATTTCATTGAATCCATAAATTGCTTTGGGTAGATTTGACATTTAACAATATTTAGTCTTCCTACCCATTAACCCAGAGTGTCCTTCCATTTATTTAGGTTTTTTTAAAATTTTGCTTAGCAGTATTTTATAGTTTTCCATGTACAAGTCCTTTACATCCCTGGTTAAATTTATTCCTAGGTTTTTGATTCTTTGATGCTGTTGTAAATGGATTTTTTCCCTTGATTTCCTCTTCAGATTGTTCATTACTAGTGTATAGAAGCACTGCTGATTTTTGTGTTTGTGTTGATTTTGTAACTGCCTCTGCTGAATTCATTTATTAGCTCTAGTAGCTTGATGTGGAATTTTCAAAATATAACATGTTGCTTTTCTCTTGCAGCTTTCAGAACTGTCTTCTTGTCCTTGGCATTAGACAGTTTGACTCCTATGTGTCTGGGCATGATTGTCTTCCTGTTTGGGGCTCATTGGACTTCATGAATGTGTATATTCATATCTTATGTTAAGTTTGGGAAATTTTCTGACAGTATTTCTTTGGCTATTCCGTCTTCTTTTTTTCTCTCCTTCTTCTCCCTCCGAGACTCCCACAACGCATATTTTGGCATGTTAGAGGGTGTCTCACAGGTCTCTTAGGCCCTGTTCACTTTTCTTCATTCTTTGCTCTTTCTTCTCCTCAACCTGAATAATTTCACTTGTCTTCTCTTCAAGGTCACTGATTCTTTCTTCTGCCAACTCCAATTTACTGTTCAAACCTTTTGGGGAATTTTTTATTTCAGTTATGGTGGTCTTTCTGTTTGCTTCCTTTTTAAAAATTTCTCTTTATTGAGATTCCCATAGTGTTCATTCATTGTTTTCCTGATAACTTTTAGTTCTTTCTCTGTGTTTCCTTTTAACTCCTTGAACATATTGAAGGTCATTTTAAAACTCTGATCCTGTCCAAAGTCTGATCCTGTTCCATTGATGGTTTCTGAAGTTTTATCTTGTTCTTTTGGATAGGTCATCACTTCCTGTTTCTTTGTCTTGTAATCTTTTGTTGCACACTATACATTTTATTATTTTAATGTATTAACTGTGGGGTTTATTTCCTGAGCTATCTGGCCCTTAGGTTTGCATCCAGCTAGTGATATGACAGAGATTTCCTTGAATGCCAGGAGCTAACAAAAACAAACAAATCAACTCAAAAACACTTTTCACTTTGTTAGCTAGTGCTGATTTTAGCCCTCCTATCAAGAAGCTCAACCCAAGGTGAAAGTGAAGTGCAGAGTCCTCTCCATCTTTTCTGAGCCTGCATCTTGTCCTGGAGTATTTGATCCAGTTGAATAGGCCCCCTTTCTATACCAGATATCAGGTGCTAGCTATTGCTAAACTCTTTCTCCTATAGGGATGCCCTTCTCTTTGGAATACCCTCTACTTCAAAATTCTTGTGTAGTTCACCTCTTTCAAGCAGTCTTTCTAAATTTCATCAGTCTTTCAGACCATCCTCCCATGGCATGTTGTTTCCACCTCTGTTGTAGTACAGTTGGAGCTTTCTTTATTGACCTCCATGTAATCAGTTCTCCCAATTAGCTGACACTCCATCCCCTATGTAAAGCTTAGTGACTGGTGCTCCCAGCACATTGGAGCTGGTAGGCTACTCTCTAGCCCACACGGGCCTGTCTTCTCTCACCTGCTCAGGAGTATGCTTACCAAGATTTGTTTCTTTTTTTTTTTTTTTTTTAAGATTTATTTATTTATTTATCCCCTCCTTGCTGCCTGTGTTCGCCGTGTCCATTCGCTGTGCGTCTTTTCTGTGTCTGCTCATCTTCCCCCTGCTGTGAGGCCCAGCTGCATCATGCGCCGCGCGGGCCGGCCTGCCCTCACAAGGAGGCCCCGGGAAGCGAACCCGGGGCCTCCCATACGGTAAACGGGGGCTCTATTGATTGAACCACACCCGCTTCCTGTTGTGAGGTCTTGCTGCATCAGCCCACCGCGCCGCGCGGGCCGGCCTGCCCCCACAAGGAGGCCCCGGGAAGCGAACCCGGGGCCTCCCATACGGTAAACGGGAGCTCCATCGATTGAGCCACACCCGCTTCCCAAGATTTGTTTCTAAACTTCTTTATACCTGTACTTGTTCTTATAACTTGTGATTTAATTAAATATCGTGTAAATGGATAAAATGGACTGGAGTTGATTTTGAACATTTAGTTGAATGCTTTGGAAAGATTCAGCAAAGCAGAGCTCTAAAAATAAATGCTGGTAAATTTCATGTGGATAAAGCCACTATAAAATTTGGAAAAAAAATTGTAAAAACCTAGGCAGAGTCTGCACTAGGTTTTTTCATCCCTGTATATATGTTCTCAATCCACTTTCAAGACCATGATATTGGAGTATGCATTATGGGTGGGTATTATGGTAACACTCCAATCATCACGGTGAAGCTTCAAAAGAAGGCTTCATATTCTGACATGAAAATACTGGCACACAGTTTTACATTTATATAATTTAAAATAAAAATGTTCAGGTATGTGTATATAATTTTTTTGTGATTTCCTACTTTAACCAACTTGTTTTCTTATTAATGAACCTAATACCAGTGCCAATCTTAAAAGATAAAAAGGCTACTACTGTGCTTATAGTGTGGAGTGTGCAGTGTTATTATCATATATGTATCCCAGTACTTGATTGTGAACTTTTGGAAGACAGTATCTCCATATTTTATATTTTGTATTTTTCCTTCATGGTTTCTAGGACAGTGCTTTGCATTTATTCACATATCAAACATGTATTGAGAGAGTGGATGTGGCTCAAGTGGTTGAGTGCCAGCCTCCCACATGTGAGGTCCTGGGTTTGGTTCCCAGTGCCTCCTGAAAAAACAAAAAGAAACAAAAAGCAAAACAAACAAACAAGAAAGCCAACTCAGAAAAGCAGATGTGGCTCAGTGGTTGAGTTCTGGCTTCCCACACACAAGGTCCTGGGTTCAATCCCCGGCCCCCGGTACCACACACGCGCACGCACACAAAACAAAACCATGTATTGAGTGACTTAGACTTACCGGTTATGTGCATTAGAGATACAGGTATAAATTATATAGTACTTTCCTTCAGGGGGTTCACAACAATAAAACCAAGTATTACAAAACAATCCCAAGTGTTCAGGTATTATACTGGGTTCAGTGAACTGCAGGAAGTTTTGTGTGACCCAAGCATGAGCTGCCAAGGAGTTTAGATTAATCCTGAGTGTCTTAGGAACCGTTTGTTTGTAGTAAGCATTCAAGAAATGAATGAACAGATAATGTACTTACCATTTCAAAAGAAGAATAAGTTTACCACAAGGCCTGTCTCTTCCATACCTAAATCAGACAAATGCCACTCACTGGTTTGCACTCCTGTTTCCAACTCATTCAGTCTCCGGCACCCCCCACTAGCCACCTTCCCCAGTACGAACAGACCCTTCCCCCAGTCTGCTAGAGTTTCAGTAATAGCTCAACCAGACCCACGGAACTGAGCATCAGACTAGGTAATGTTGGTTCTTTGCCTTTTTTTAGGATTATATGCGCATGATGGGACTGAACAACTGGCTGCACTGGGTTGCCTGGTTCATCATATTCTTCCTTTCTGTCTTGATCGCTGTTTCTTTCATGACTATGCTCTTCTGCACAGAGGTACACGTCGTCTTTCCTGTAGAGCTTGCTAAGCCATGAATAGGTGGGATAGGAACTTGGTGTGCTGCTGCTGCTGCTGCTGAAGTTCAGTAGATAATGAAAACACCGTTCTTGATGACCACTTGGAAAACCAGAGGTTAATATGTGGAAGTATTCACTAAAACTTTTAGGAATTAAATGTTTAAAGATAGGGTCAGGGAGAGCTTCAGATTCTTTAGTTCATCAGTTTTCAAGTACTGGACATGGTGTGGTTCATTTCATTAGTAAAGTAGAATGCCATAAAATATATTTTATAAACTTTAAGCCATTGTAAATTTTATAATCTACAGAGAGCTGAAAATAGTTATTGTGAAAATCAGGAACATTCTTTTAAGCCTGTGATAGCTTGTTATCTCGTATGCTGTCAATGGAATTTGGTTTTACAACTTGCTAACATGAATTTAATGATTGAGTCATAATTTATTACATGGATGTACAAGAATTTACCTTCTACATTACCAAAACTGGGCAGTTTGGACAAAGGAAGACAAGAAACTACAGACTAAATAGCAAAAGATAGGGGAAAAAAAAAAAAAGGAAATGGCCAGCAAGCCTTAAAAAGAGAAAACATAATCTAATCAAAGGAATGCTAAAATTATCTGTAATAGTGATAATGTCAAATGGGACAAACTCACTTATCAACAAAAATCCACACTGGGTCAAAAAATTTTTTAAAAAAATAGGTACATTTAAACAGCACAATGTGTAAATAGTAATGGAATCACTGGGTCAAAGGTCTGCCTTAAAATCTCTATATTTTCTTATATATAGTTTTATCAAGATGATCTAGATTTTTTAAAAACTTCTAAATAGTTTTAAGGGCATTTTATGTTTTCTTCTTACATTTTCCATGTAAAAATCATATATATCTGTAATTGTTTTGTAGGTGAATAATGTGGCGGTGTTCACCAACAGTGACCCTAGTTTGGTTTTTGTTTTCCTAATGTGTTTTGCCATTGCCACAATTTTCTTTGCTTTCATGACCAGCACATTCTTCATAAAAGGTGAGTCCTGAGCCCATTTTCTATTAGGGAGTGGATTATGACTTCTTTTTCTGGTATCATTGGTATTATTACCTGCAGCATTAGTGACTATTCTTTCAGCACCAAGCTATCACTTTTGTGAGTATTTTAACAATGAAAGAATTCTATTCCCCATTAAAGGCCTATTGAAATATCTCAGTATTTGTAATTTTTATGCTGCTTTTTGTGTCTCAATAACCTTTCTACTGGAGGTAAGTAATACGTCTCAATTGAGAAGAAAAAGAGAGGTAAGACTTGAGGGCATATAATTTTCAAGGTCTACATTGTAAAGTTGGAGGCCAACAGTAAGGTGGCTTCTAGGACACCACAGTAAGACAGGAGTTCCTGGGAATTTTGTCCTGACTGGAAGAGTGTTACCACTAAAATTATGGGTTGAATTGATGAATCACCAGGAGCAAAAATAATAAGAAATGGAGTCAAAGTCAGACTGCAAGAGAATTGAATTGTGGGTCAACCTGGGAAAGTTAGGTAGAAACATTAATGGAGGACAGGCCCAGTGACAAAAAAAGGAGGTTAAAGGAAATTTGGGCAAATATCAAAATGTCATAAAAGTGAAGCCAAGCAGTTATTTAATTTGTGAATATATTTTCATTTTTTATTGTGATAGCATATATACAACACAGAACTTCCCATTTTATTTATTTATTTTAAGATTTTATTTATTTATTCCCACCCTACCCCCCATTGTTTTTTGGGCTCGCTGTCTGCTCTCTGTGTCCATTAGGTTGTGTGCTCTTCTGTGTCTGCTTGTCTTCTCCCCAGGAGGCACCGGGAACCAATTCTGGTTCCTTCTGGAGTGGGGAGAAGCTGCTCAATCTCTTGCGCCACCTCAGTAGCTTGGTCTACTGTGTCTCTCATTGTCTCTCTTCTGTGTATCTTTTTGTTGCGTCATCTTGCTGTGTCAGCTCTCCGTGCGGGCCAGCACTCCTTGTGGGCCAGCTCTGCGCGTGGGCCAGCTCTCTGCTTGGCTAGCTAGCCACGTGGGCCAGCTGCTTTTCACCAGGAGGCCCCGGGAATGGAACCCTGGACCTCCTATATGGTAGACGGGAGCCCAGTTGCCCAAGCCATATCTGCTTCCCCAAAACTTCCCATTTTAACTACTACAATTCAGAGATATTAATTATATTCACAATATTGTGCTACCAACACCCACCCATTACCAAAACATTCAAAAAAATAAAAAAGATTTTTCAAAGCATTCTTTATCCTTAGCAGCTGTTCAGTAGTCCATCATATGAGAGCACCAACATTAATTTAATCACTCCTGCCTCTTATTTGTTTTAAGCTTAAGAGTTTTCTTTTATTGTGGTAAAATTATATAACAAAAATCATTTTAACCATTTTTAAATATAGAATTATTCAGTGACATTAAGTACATTGACAGTGTTCTGTAACTTTCACTACTTTGTTTCCAGAGCATTTTTATCTCAAGCAGAAACACATGACCATTAAGTAATCATTCCCCATTCCCAGACCTCTCCCCTTCCAGCCACTAGTAACCACTCTTCTGCCTTCAGTGTCTATGAAGTTGCTTGTTCTAAGAATTTCATATAAGTAAAATAATACATATTTGTCTTTTTGTTCTGGCTTATTTCATTCAACATTTCTTCAAGGCACATGCATGTTGTAGCATGTCTCAACTCCTTCCTTTTAATGGCTGAATAATATTCCATTTTGTTTATCCATTCATCTTTTCTTGGACACTTAGGTTGCTTCCACATTTTGGCTATTTTTGAATAATGCTTCTATGAACACTGGTGTACAAAACTCAGTTGAAGCACCTGTTTTCAATTCTTTGTGGTAAGTGGAATTACTGAGTCGTATGGTAATTCTATGTTGAGCTTTTTGAGGAATCCCACCAAACTGTTTTTTACAATGGTGCTACCACTTAACATTCCTACATGCATGGGTGTTGTTATTTCTCCACATCGTTGAGTACATATTACTTTCTGATTTTTAACAGTAGTCATCCTAGTGGGTATGAAATTGTGATGGTTAAATTCATGTGTCAACTTGGCCAGGTCATGGGGTCCACTTATTTGCTCAAGCAAGCACTGGCCTGATTGTTACTCTGAGGATATTTTGTGGACTTAAAGCATCAGTAAGTTGATTGTATCTGTGGCTCATTACATCTACAATCAACTGAGGAGATAGCCTTCAACAATGAAAAAAGTCTCGTTCAATCAGTTGAAGCCTTTAAAAAGAGAAGTGATGATTTCAGCAGTCAGAATTTTCATCTCTTTTTCAGTCTGCCTGCTTCTCCTGGGGATTTCATCAAAAACTTTCATTGGAGTTCCCAGTTTGTGGTCTGCCCTATGGAATTTGGACTTGACAATCCCCACAGTCATGTGAGATAATTCTTATAAAAATCTCATAATATTTACAGATATCTCC
>JAQZBX010030156.1:0-26951 GCA_029593785.1 Cabassous unicinctus | reverse complement strand
AAAAAAAAAAAAATCTTAAGCCATAAAAATTTAACTTTCTATTTATGTTTATAATATTACCCAGTATCATGTATTTTATTTTATTTTATTTTTTTAAGATTTATTTATTTATCCCCCCCTTGCTGCTTGTGTTTGCCATGTCCATTTGCTGTGTGTCTTTTTCTGTGTCTGCTTATCTCCCCCTTGCTGTGAGGTCTTGCTGCATCAGCCCACCGCGCCACGCGGGCCGGCCTGTCCTCACAAGGAGGCCCCGGGAAGCGAACCCGGGGCCTCCCATATGGTAAACGGGAGCTCTATCGAGTGAGCCACACCCGCTTCCCCATGTATTTTATTAATCTGTTAATATTATTCATTTTTAAGTCACAGACTTAAATCTTGCTTACTTTACTTGCTCTATAGAGAACCTAATAAAAAACAAAATAAAACACAAGTAACAAAGACTATTACCAATGCTTATGTAACTGTTATTGCCAAGAAATAAAAATTTGCAATTTTTCAACTAAATTGGCCAAATGAATTCTGGGTGGTCTTACACCAGAATAAGTTAATTGCAGGTACTGAGCCACATAGCTCCAGGACCCTAATCATTTGAGTGTCAATGCTTTCAGACATATACCAAGTACTTCTAGAGCTGGCCAGAGAAATCACTGAACCTAATAGCTTACCATCTAAAACCTTTATGAATTCCATTTTAGATCATGCTAAGAATCTGTGGAGGAAATATGAGGAAGGTGAAACACAATCTAACAGTAATGTCTACACTGGCATGCTTTATTAAATATTGCCAAATTATTCTCCCAAGTTGAAGAGGCATATACTCTTCAACCAGCAATTCCAATCTTAGCCATGTGGGCACACACACACGCTGTAAGTATTCTCTAGAGAAACTCACACGTTCACAAGAAACATGTTAAAGAATGTTCACTGCAGCACTGTCGAATAATGAATAGGTAAGTCAATTACAGCATAGCCATGCAATAGAAATCCCAGGGAAAAAATGTTGAGGGGAAAAAAAGCATATTACAAGAGCACATTAAAGTATAGTATGTATATAAAGTTTTAAAACATGCAAAGCAATTACATTATTTATGGATATAAATATATTCAGGATAGTGTTTTCCTCTGGATATTCAGGATAGTGAATACCTCCTTAAAAAAAGAGAGAGAGAGAGAGAAACAGGAGAGGGAAGTGTACACAGATGGTTCAACTCTACAATGTTTTCTTTAAAAAACAACTTGAGGCAAACATGGTAAACTGTTAAGATCTGACAAGTTGGGTAGAAGGTACGTGGGATGATTTTTCTTCTTTTCTGCATGTTTGAAATATGTCCTATCAATTAAGGATATAAGACTTCTGAACTGGGGGGATTCTAACAAGCAGTTACCATCTAACCCAGAGTAAGTAAAGCCAGGCAAAGAAGCACCTGAAACAGAAGGCTGTTTTCACAAGTCTTACTTCCATTTGGGGGCACTAAAGCCTAGCACCCATTTGCAAAAGTCATCTCGTTTAATCCCAACACTGTGAAAATGGAGGTATTATCCCCAGTGGAGGATAAGATAAATTGAGACCACTGTATTGGTAGTGGAAGGAGTGCTTTCTGGAAGCAGCCAGTGCTAAGAGAAGTGTGGCCCAGGAAGATGATTCAGACAATTCTGGTTTTCAACAACTACGAGAAGCTGCGGCTGGTCCACATCTACCACATTTCCCAGAAGAAATCCAAAAGCAGATTGTTTGAGAGACTTTCCTTCTAGTCCCCAAGCAGGATGACAACATCTGTAACTTCTTGGAGGGTGGAAGTTTGATTGGTGGCTCTGACTACAAACTGATTTACCAACATTATGCTACCCTCTACTTTGTATTTTGTGCAGATTAGTCAGAAAGTGAACCTGGGAACTTGGACCTCATTCAGGTTTTTGTGGATACCCTGGATAAATGTTTGGAAAATGTTTGTGAATTGAATTTGATCTTCCATATGGATAAGGTGCACTACATCCTTCAAGAGGTGGTGACACGTGGGATGGTAATGGAAACAAACACGAATGAAATTGTGGCTCGGAGTGAAGCTCGAAAACAGGCTGGAGAAATCCAAAAGTGGCCTCTGAGCAGCCCCTGCCGGATTGTGTCTGCTGTGAAAATCATCAACCTGCCTGGATTCCTGAGAATGTCAACTTCGGCCATTTCAGCATCAAAGTGCCCCACCTGTCCCAGTTTGCCTGAGGGTTGAGGATTGGGCTGGAGTCCTTAAAACAAGCAAAGCCAAAGCACTCCTGAGATGGAACCCATTTTGAGCATGAGAAGAGCTAAGCCTCAGAACCCTGACCCTCTGTCAGGGGGCAGCCTTTGGGCATGGAGCAGGGAAGGAGTGAGTTGCTGACACTGCTAGGATGTGCTCAGTTCTCCTGCGTGCAGCCATGCCATTCTCAGATACATATGGCCACTGCAGAGGGGAGCAGTCTGGCTTCCCAGCCTCTTGCACCCTTGCCCTCTTGTGTGCAGTCACTCCCAGGAATTGGTGACTCTATGGGGCAGCTTCCCTGTTTCCAAGAACCCACCAAGAAGACTGAGTGCATTATCTGGCTAGAGCCTTCATCCTTAGCATCACATGCTTCTGAGGTGCTGTAGCATTTACTTTTTTGTGTAATAAAATTTTATTGATAAAATTCATACATGAACATACATAAACAGTAAGTGTATAGTAAAATTTGTATATTTACAAAACAAGCATGCATATCATCATACAGGGCTCCCATACATCTCCCCACCACTAACACCTTGTATTGTTGTGAAACGTTTGTCACAAGCTATGAAAGAGCTTCATCAAAATATTACTAGTAACTATAGCCCACATCTTACATTTGGTGAACTTTCCCCCAACCCACCCAATAATTAATACCTTATATTAGTATTATATATTTGTTATCATTCAGGAGAAAATGTTCTCATATTTGTCCTGTTTACTTATAAATGCACCAGTGTCTTTAAAACTATCCAGGCTCACTATCCAATATTTTGCTCTATTAAAAGAAATTTATCATTCACCTTTGTGAAAAAAAAAAGCCAGCCACACTGTCCTGCAATTATTGTCTAACACCCACAGGGCCAGTGGGAGAGACAAACTCAACATGACCTAAGTGGAAAACATTGGGATCAACCCAGAAGTGTCATTTGGGAACAGTTATTCCCTTGTTGGATTAGAGCATTTTTTATCCTTTGCTCTAAGGGAGAGGTTACATCATAAACTCTGAATTGTGGGGTCATTTTACTTACTCTGGTACTACGCTGCCTGAGGATTGCATTCAGTCTTAGAAGTCCACTAATGCCTATGATATCATCTTTTATCTTTTTAATAATAGTTTTTAAATGAATTTGCTGTACAGTTCACATTTTTGAATTCTTCGATTTTTTATCTGAAATAAAGGCATTTAAAAAATGTTTTTGTTTAATCATCTACCACTGGATTCCCTGTGTTATACAGTCCCATGCTTTGTACACTCTATTCAAAGTATCCACTCAGTGGCTCTCATTTTCATCACTGAGTTATTCTGTCATGACCTCAGTCAATTTTAGGACGTTTCATTACTCTAAAAGGAAAAATTCCATACCCCAATTAACCCCCTTTTGTTGTCCCTTAGTATTGAAATATCTTCTTGTCATTATTACAAAATATTACAATATTGCTGTTAACTATCATCTAGAAGTTACATTAGTTGTAATTTTCCCATGTATCACCATATTCTTAGCACTTTGTAAAAGAAGAGCATTCTTATATTTATACTCTTAACCACAATCTTCATCCACCACCAAAATCAGTTATACATTCCCTAGGTTTTTCTCTAGTTTCCTTTCAATTGACATTTATGTCCACAGACTATCCCTTTCAGCCACAATCACATTTATAAATCAGCAGTGTTAATCTCACTATAATGTGTTACTCTCAACTCTATTCCTTTCCAGGCTTTTATAATTAACCTTACTATTATGTAGCATTTACTTTTATTTATTTTTTATTTTATATTTTGTAGCATTTACTTTTGCTGGCTAGGAGCCATAAACAGGAAAAGGAAAACCTTCTGGATTTCAGGGTGTAGTGAGTGGCGAGCAAGGATGAGCTTTTATGAGAACCTGAGTCACACTAGCTTTACTAGGGTTGTTATACCTAGAATTCTTTTGTATAACCAAGTTTTCTGATTACTGCCTTCTGCAAAATATGTTTTCCCCGCTGGCATAAGCCCAGCTCTGTTCTCACAGGTGTTTATGTGCAGGACACAATCCAAATCATAAACGTGTGTGTATGCCCACTCCATTTCTGCTAGTAGGAAAAGCACACACATACACTACGACCATCTCTCCAGCACAGCCAGAGAGCGCCTTCCCTTGTGTCTGTGGAAGGCAAAGCTGACAGCATATGGAACATCTCAAAATTATGACCCCCTTTGGTTTGAAATACATTCTCCTCATGAGGAAAAAAAAGAAAAAAATTGGGTCTCTTACCTAAGGTCACATAGCCAATAAGTCACATATAAGCCCTGATAATCTGTAGGTGCAAAGGCACTTTTACAACAGCTCTGGGGTTTCATAGGAATGGGCCATGCAGCTTAGTAATTCTTGTAAGAGGTTTCATTTGATCACAAGCTCACGATGAGTCCCACAGATGATATGGCTACCACAACCACCTTAATTCTGAGTTACATATTGTTTTTAAAAAACTATCAGCTGACCATACTTTGTATAACTCTGTACATAAGTGAAGTATTATGTTTAATTTTAGACTCCAGGTTTTAAGAGGACATTGATAAAATGAGAAGTCGTTACCAAGGGCAATATTCCAGCTGAATAAAAGAATAGATTTTCTAGCCATTAAAGACTTCTAAACCTGAACTGATTTTTTTTAAGGAACACAACAATTTTCTCCAACTGTGCTAATGGAGCTAATGCTCTCATTTAATTATAAAACACTGTGGGTTAGGATGCAATCGTCAGCTCTTTTCTAATTTAAATTGCTAAAGGAAAAATAGCTTATTAAACCCCCTTTCCCCTTTGAAACATTTTTTATTTATAAAATGATTTTTGATTAGGCAAGATTTCTTGATGGAAGTACTGCATTATTCTACCACACTGGAGTGAACTAACCATTTCTGAAAGTGCCCAAGAAGTTGAAAGCCCTTGTGCCACAGACTTTAAGGGCTCTCCTCTGATAAAAGGTGGACTACATGATCAATAAAATTCTTCCAAATTTTCACATTTTATGATAAACGCAAAGCTTACTATGACTTTGGTAAAGAAACTCCATTTAAGTCCAATAAAATACTCACTAGCAGGAGTTCAGAGGTAAAACTAATGAAATGGCAGAAAATCATATATTGACAAAAATATTATCAAATTAAGTAGACCAGAAGGTCTTACTGACTTGTACATTTGCCAGATAATGAGCTTTATCTCTACTGCAAAAAGAATTGGGACATACTACATACCACATAGAAAAATTAACTCAAAATGGATGAAAGACCTAAATGTAAGCCCTAAAAACAATAAAACTCTTAGAAGAAAAAATAGGTGCAATTCTTTGTGACCTTGGATTAGACAATGGGTTCTTCTATATACCACTAAAAACAGCAACCAAAGATAAAATGGACAAATTGGACCTCATCAAAATTTAAAACTTTTGTACCTCCAAGGATACCATCAAGGAAGTGAAAAGACAATCCACTGACTGGGAGAATATATTTACAAATCATTTATTTGATGAGGGAATTGTATCCAGAATATATAAGAACTGATACAGCTCAACAATAAGATAAATCTTCCAATTAAAAACATGGGCAAAGGATCTCAACAGACATTTCTCCAGAGAAAACATACAAATGGCTAAGAAGTACATGCAAAGATGTTCAACATCATTAGCCATTGAAGAAAGGCAAATCAAAACCACCAGAAGATACCATTTCACAACCACTAAGACACCTAAAACAAAAAAGATAACAAGTATTGGCAAGGATGTAGAAAAACTAGAACCCTCAAACACAGCTGGTAAGAAAGTAAAATGGTATGGTCGCTTTGGAAAGCAGTTTTGCACTTCCTAGAAAAGTTAAACATAGAATTACCATACGATCCAGCAATTCTACTCCTAGGTATATACCCAAGAGAAATGAACACATATGTCCATGCAAAACTTGTACATGAAAATTCACAGTAGCATTATTCGTAACAGTCAAAAAGTGGAAACAATCCAAATGTCTATCAACAAATGAGTAGATAAACAAAATGTGACACATCCATACAATGGAATATTGTTTGACCATAAAAAGGAATGAAGTACTGATACATGCTACAATGTAGATGAACCTTGAAAACATTGTGCTAAATAAAGGAAGCCAGATACAAAACAAATCACACCTTGTATGATTCCAATTATATGAAATATTCATAACAGGCAAATCTACAGAGGTAGGAAGTGGATTAGTGGTTGCCAGGGGCTGGAGAAGGGGAGTGTGATGGTTAGGCTAATGTATCAACTCCACCAGGTAATGGTGCCCAGATGTTTGGTCAAGGAAGCAATGGGCTAACTGTAATACAAGAGCATTTCATGGACTTTAATCATCAGAGAGGTGATTGCATAGACGACTCCTGGTTACAGCTACAATCAACTGAGGAGATGGCCGTCAGCAATGAGTGATAGTACATCCAATCAGCTGAAAGCCTTATAAGGAGAATTGATTTCAGCATTCAGAAAGAGAATTCCCATCCCTACTTTGGACAGCCAGCATCTCCTGGGGAACTCATCAAGGACCTTCATCAGAGCCCCTACCTTGAAGCCTGCCCTACAGAATTTGGATTTGTGCAATCCCACATTTGCGTGAGACAATTTTATAAAGTCATACTATTTACAGATATCTCCTGCCAGTTGTTTCCCTAGAGAACCCTGACAAATACAGCTTGGTACCAGGAATGGTTCTTGAGAAACAGAATCTTAAAAATGGGATTTCTGAATTGGTTCTCAGATTTTTGTAATTGGCTCTCTACTCTGATTAGAGTCAAGGGCACTAATAACTGTGTTTCAATAATCAAGAGGCCACTGACAGTCCATGGCATGAGATGGCAATAGAGATACACAAAATATTACCACTGGATACAACTACTTCCATGCTTATAAGGACCTGGATGACAGTGTTTTTAACATCTTAACAGAGTTTTGTGGTGTTAAAAGGTACAATGATGTTGGCTGTCTGTTCCTAAATTCACTGGATACAGTTACAAAAGAAAGGGATGAACTGAAGGCTTCAAATTTGCAACTCAAGCACCGCATGAATGATGTGAGAGTTTCTATGTGTGCTCTGAAAGAAAATCTTGTTTCGTTCAGCCACAGACTTGAGATCTCTGAAAACCAGACTCAGAGTCTCATTGTACAAGTAGCAGCATTACAATGGAAACTAAAATCTTAACCTTGTAGTGTGTCTACTGTTAAAAGTGAGGGCACTGATTAGAAAGGAGTGGAATCCTTAGGACTGGGATGGAGACATATGGGTTGATGATGATGGCAGTGGGGACACTGAAACCTTAAATTCTGCTGAGACTTTGCCAGATAAACCTGTAATGGTCTGCCCTGAGGAGACCACCCAATGTCAATCTTGCCTCACCCAACCTCCAGCCTGCCCCAAGGAGTCCAGGCCTCCTCCCCGCCCTGAAGAGGGAACCACCCAACCTCAAGCCTTCACTACCCAATCTCCAGCCTGCCCCAAGGTGTCTGCCATCCAACCCCCACCTGAAGAGATTAATCCTGTCTCACCAGATGAAACTGCAAGGGAATGCCCTGAGGTAATTAGCTTGCAAGACAGTTCTAATTCTTCTCATTACCTACCCCCACTTCCCCCTTTCTCTTCCAGACATATAACTAGACTAAAGTCACAACAAGCTCCCAAAGGTGAAGAATAAAGTGTGACCCATGAGGAAGTATGCTATACTGCAAAAGAACTGCATGAGCTTTCCAATTTATATAGACAGAAATCAGGGGAGTATGTGTAGGAATGGGTATTAAGGGTATGGATAATGGTCGAAGGAATATAAAGTTGGATCAGGCTGAATTTATTGATATGAGTCCACTAAGCAGAGATTCTGGATTCAATGTTGTAGCTTGAGGGGTTAGAAAGGGCTCTAACAGTTTGTTCGTGTGGCTGGCTGAAACGTGGACTCTATGGTGCTGTTTCTCCCATAGCCAGGATTCACAGATCCAGGAATCAAGGGGTGTAAATGCCAATAGTGAATGGTAGCATTCACTATTACCCCTAGTGATCCACTAGGAAAATTTTTGCTTCCTGTCTCTGCAACCTTAAGCTCTGCTGGTCTACAGGTCTTAGTTCCAAAAGGAGTGCTTCCACCAGAGAACACGATAACGATTCTGTTGAACTGAAAGTTAAGACTGCCACCTGGCCACTTTTGGCTCCTCATGCCTCTGAATCAACAGGCAAAGAAGGGAATTACTGCACTGGCTGGGGTAATTGGAAGTAGTCCTGCACCTTCACAATGGAGGTATAATACAGGAGATCCCCTAGGGCATCTCTTAGTACTACCATGCCCTGTGATTAAAGTCAATGGAAAACTGCAACAACCTAATCCAGGCAGGACTAACAATGGCCCAGAATCTTCAGGAATGAAAGTCTGGGTCACCCCACCAGGCAAAGAACCACTGCCAGCTGAAGTGCTAGCTGAGGGGTAAAGGGAACACTGAATGGGTAGTGGGAGAAGGTAGGGATAAATATGAACTTCAACCACGTGGCTAGTTACAGAAACAAAGACTGTAATGGTCATGAATATTTCCTCCTTGTTTTGTTATGAGTATGTTTGTATATGTACATAAAACGAGTATCTTTGTTTTCTTCTCTAACCTTTCCCCTTATCATATAACATACATTGCATTAGTTTCATGTCATAGTATTTAACGATGTCAAGTTTAAGAGTGAATATTACCCAAGGACTTGTACCCTATTCTGAAGGCCTTGAAAGGGGAAGTGATTCCAGCATTCAGAAAGAGAATTCCTGGGAGCAGATGTGGCTCAAGCATTTGAGTGCCTGTTTCCCACATGGGAGGAGGGTTGGGTTCCTGGTGCCTCCTAAAAAAAAAACAAAACAAAACAAAACAAAACAAACAAAAAAAAACCAATAACAACTCAGGGGAGCCGATGTGGCTCAGTGGTTGAATGCTGGCTTCCCACATATGAGGTTCTGGGTTCAATCCCCAGCCCCCGATACCTCAAAATTTTTTTAAAAATTTTTAATTAAAAATAAAAAAAGAATTTCCATCTCTACTTTGGACAGTCAGCGTCTCCTGGGGAACTCACCAAGGACCTTCATCGGAGCCCAACTTGCAGCCTGCCCTACAGAATTTGGACTTGTGGATCCCCGCAGTCACGTGAGACCATTTTATCAAATCTTACACTATTTACAGATATCTCCTGTTGGTTCTGCTTCCCTAGAGAACCCTGACTAACACAAGGAGTATGGGGAGTGATTGCTAATGGGCATGGGGTTTCTTTTTTGAGAAAATGAAAATATTCTGGTATTGAAAGTGGTGCTCTTTGCACAATTTTGTGAACATATAAAAAACCACTGCACTGTACACATTAACAAGGTGATGTTTATGGTATAATTACATCTCAATAAAATAAATAAAAATAAATAGGAAACCTTTCTTGACCATATCAGATGAAATCCTAAATATCTAGACTATGTATCTTTCACCATAGTAAATAGAAAATATAACTATATGATTCTCAGAGTTAATATAAGAACTGTGTGGTGGCTAAATTCATGTGTCACCTTGGCTAGGTTATGGTGTCCAACTGTTTGGTCAAGCAAGCACTGGCCTGATTGTTACTGTGAGGGAATTTCATGGATATAAATCTTCAGTGAGTTGTTGCATCCATGGCTGATTACATCTACAATTAACTAAGGAGATGGACTTCAACAATGAGAGAAGTCTTTTCCTCATTCAATCAGTTGAAGGCCTTAAAAGGAGAACTTAAAGTGATTTCAGCAGTCAGAAAAAAATAATTTCTATCACTCATTCACCCAGCAAGCTTCTTCTGGGGAATTCATCAAAACCCTCATCAGAGTTCCAAACCTGAGGCCTGCCCTACAGAATTCGAACTTGCCAATCCCCATGGTACCATGAGCCAATTCCTATAATAAATCTCTTAATATTTATAAATACATATATGCACATATACACATACGCATATAAACATACATATAAAGATAGAGCCTGTAGGTTGTTTGTCTGGAGAACCCTGACTCACATAAACTGCAAAAAGTAAAGTACAAAGATGTGTCCAGTTCAAGTCCTGGGGCTTTCTGATAAAAACATTATCAGAAAAAAAGTACATATTCCTACACTCGGCAGGTCTGCCCCATGGCAGATACCAGCCATCAATCACAACACCATCCACCTCCAAGCCTGAATCCCTTCTCAACACAATTCTCCATGTACTCACTACCAATTTATCATAACCGTTAACAAATTGCTGAAGGTTAGACCTAAAGGTACTATCTTTATACCTGAGTGCTATTTCTTTCTTAGTCTACTACGGTTTACCTTAATTATACATGCAAATGTTAGTGGTCGGCACTTTGATAGTTTTATTAATTATAAAATATTTCAGACATACAAAAAAGGTATTGAAATCATTTTAACTTGGGAAGCGGGTGTGGCTCAGTGGATAGAGCCCCCGTTTACCATATGGGAGGCCCGGGTTCACGTCCGGAGGCCTCCTTGTGAGGCCACGCCGGCCTGAGCAGTGCGGTGGGCTGATGCGGCAACCTCATGGCAGGAAGCGGGTGTGGCTCAATGGATAGAGCACCCATTTACCATATGAGAGGCCCCCGGTTCGCTTCACTGTGCCTCCTTGTGAGGGCAGGCCGGCTCGCGCGGCGCCGTGGGCTGATGCAGCAGGACCTCACAGCAAGGGGGAGATGGGCAGACACAGAGAGGACACGCAGCGAATGGACACAGCAGCACAAGCAGCAAGGGGGGGATAAATAAAATAAATAAATCTTTAAAAAAAAAAAATCATTTTAACATATGATATAACCATTACTCAACTAAAGAAATAAAATATTACAAATTCAGCTAAAACTACCCCCTAAAAAAACTCCCCTTACTTTTAATAAATATTTGTTCTTTTAGAAAAAGATTTACTCTTGCTCTCTCAGATAAAATTATCTGTACAAGACTAGATACATGGCAGATGGAGAATGTCAAGACAACACTATTCACACTGGGACTCTTTAGTGACCTGACATGTGACATTTGCCACACAGATAATCTCCATCACTCTCAATTTTAACAGGAAAAGGAAGTTCCTCTACATCTCAGCAATAGTAATGCAAACAGTAATGGAAACAGAAGTTAGAAAATGACCAGAGGGTTCTTTCCATCCAAACTATGTCACTGTCACTCGGCCAAAGGCAAAAGCCTCCACCTTCTACCTTTCCTTGTGTATTGTCATCCCAGCACAATTCTCATTTTAACATCTCTAATATTTTTCAAGGCACTTTCCCACGCAATGCCTTATGAACACTGTAGGGCAGATTACAGCTATACTTATACCCACTTTTACAGTTATGGAAGAACAAGGCGATTCAGAGCAGAAGCTTGGAGAGAAGCAGGGCTGAGATCCCTGCTACACCACCTCTTAGCAATGTGGCCTTGGCCATTTTACATAACCTTGCTGAACTGCGTGAGGGAGATGCTAATGTTGGCTTATAGGGTAGTTAGGAGGATAAGATTGCACGATGCACATAAAGCACTTAGCATAGAACCTGGTGTAAAATAAGCACTAAGTGAA
Organism: Cabassous unicinctus; assembly: GCA_029593785.1. Lineage (NCBI taxonomy): Eukaryota > Metazoa > Chordata > Mammalia > Cingulata > Chlamyphoridae > Cabassous > Cabassous unicinctus. The sequence goes on along the minus strand of JAQZBX010030156.1, from coordinate 15,113 downwards.
GGGCAGTTGTGGCTATCGCTGTTTGTGCTGTTTTTATTGTTGCTGCTCTTAATTACGCAAGATTAAACAGGCCCTAAACCTGGGAGCCAAGTCTGAAACCTGGGTCTTCTCTGATTCCACAAAGCAGAGCTTCATTCTTAAACGGCTGTACAGAGCAGACTCTACCATTTCCAGACAATGCTTCCCCTTTCTCATCTAGACACCACAGTGATCACTTTGGGATCTAAAGAATCAAAAGCCAACAGCAAGATCAACAGCAGCTAACATCACAAAAAGACAACCAGTCATCAGATGTCTCACAATTCCACCTATGAGGCCGTCTTGCCTCGAAGTCCAACTACCAGTTTACTAGATACATAGAGAGCAGAGGAACATGTTAAACTACTCCAAAATCCAGAGTGCAGGAAATTCTACAGGACGAATCACCAGTCCCTTCCTCAAATAATTACAGGAAAGAGAGAGAGAAAGAAAGAATAGGGAACCAACAAATTAAAAAGTACTTAAAAGATCTATCAACTAATCCTGATTTAAAAAAAAAAAAATTTTTTTTTAATTCTCCCCCCAAAAAGGTAGTAGTAGAAGCCCCATGTATATCTGCTTGGGGGAATGAATATGCTAGTGACGTAATAACCAGAATATTTAAGGCCTTGGGACTTTTGTTTTTTTTTCGAATGTAGGTCAGTAAATTACCATCTAGTTATCAAAAGAAAGGCAGTAACTACACAGTCTTCACTCTGCCTAAACTGCACCTATGATAAAAGTCTTATTTTCTAAGGAGGTTTCTGTTTTGTTTTGTTTCTCTCCTTCTGCTTTTATAAAGGGGATTTGTTTGGGGTAAAATCTTACAGTTCCAAGACTGTGAAATGTCCAAATCAAGGCATCTGCACAGATGCTTTCTCAACAAAGCTACTGGTGAGTCTAGGGTCTCGCCATGTGGTGAAGATGGCCGCCGATCTCGATCTGCCCCTCCAGAATCTTCACCTCCTGGAGCCCAGCTGTGGGCAGCCAGGCATAGGGCTCGTCTCTTTCCGGGCCCCTTCTCTCAGTCTCTCGGGGCTTTTCTGCCTTTCTGCAGCTGCAGGTGAACTTAGAGTCATTTCTCTCACATGGCCAGATCAAATAGGGCCAGAAGCAGTTTTAAAGACTACAGATTTACAAATTCTTAAAATGTACCTCACCTCCCCCCTTAAAATCTACAAAAGATTGTCGGAGCAAAGGTCAAGGGAAAAAGCAAACAAGAAAAGTCAGGAAGGAACACTTTTGTAATTGAAGCTTAAAAGAAAACCCACACCCTCAAGAGGATTAGGTGTTAACAGGATCCTTTCCAGAAGTAACCCATCGTATGATAAGATGTGAGACATCTAATGAAAATTATAGCATGTCCCTGTCATCAGGAAGTGCCATCTTAAGGTAAATTAAATGCAAATTAATCTGAAATGTTAACATGAGCACATGCTGTAATGAAGATTACTTGTTTATTACCCATTTTCTCCCCCAAAGGATTTGAGATAGCTCACAGAGTGCGTTAAAATTAAAAAGAAAGAAAAGAAGAAATTGGGGGCAAGAGAAAATGAGGGAGGAAAATAAGAACAAGTCAGAGGCAAGTTTAGCACACAAATTATATGCCACAAGATCCTATATAGTTGCTAGGGTAGGGCCACACATTTGGCTCTGAGCCTCCTTGCAAAGAGAAAAACCTATCAGTTACAAGAGTCATGAAGACTATGAAATGGAAGCAAACCAGCTGGTCAAAGAAAGCATGGTTTTTCCTGATTCCAAGACCTGAAAAAAAAAATTACTTCATGGGTTTGAATAATAACGATGATAAAAACAACAGCAGCTCGCTTTCACTGCATGTCTCCTGGGCCAGGCATGTGGTAAGATTTTACATAGATAAACTCACGAAATTCTTAGCACAACCTTGTGGAGGTAAGTATAATTATCATCACCATTTCACAGATGAGAAAAGTGAGGAAATAGCAAGCCACAGTCTTAACCACTGCATAACCCTTCATCCGTAATAAAGTGCCTCCCTCTGGGCATAAGCCTTTCCAGTCAGCTAAAAGTAATATTTGCCCATCAAATATCCAATCACTTTGTGCTTTAACAGTAGTAGTACAGTAGTAATAGCAGCAGTAACAATATCATCATCAACTAGGAAATAATTTCCTCACAAGAACCACACAACAAAAGGAGTTCTAAATTCCAGAAAGCAGCTTGTTTTAATGGCCCTCAATTGCATTACACCAAAGAACAATTCTGTAAAAGTAGTTCTATACCAGCCTAAAACAATGCAATCAACCTCTGTAGCTCTACGGTGTTCTGGCTTGATCCAAGTAAAAATTCTAATTGTTTCCAAAACAATGGGTTGAATATGTTTCAAGCAATTCTCAGAGTATAGTTTCTAACCACTAGGTCCTCGATAAGAACTGGGCAGCAGAGTAAGTGGATACATGCTTGCTAGAGCATGTTCTACGCTCAGAGTGGCAGTAAGGAAACTGCTCCACACTGCCAAGCACAGGTAGGCTGGGCGCTTGCACCATGAATCAAACGCAGGGTAGGCAGGGGGAGTTTCCTCCTAAGAAAACTGAGAGGAAGGCTAACCACTACAGGTGTCTGAACAGGCAGCCACCCACATCTGCACAGAGGTGAGCCAAGAAAATATTTTCTTGGAGGGCCAAAATTTTCCTCTGAAAATGCATCTGAGTCTGTACCAATGGACAAACAGTCAACTGAGTCCCAAAGTTCTATACCATTCAATGCAATCACAATGATTTTGACCTGGAACAATTTAAAACAAGTTTCCCAACATTCAACGTGGCCATAAAATTACCTTAATTAAACACACACAGAGCAGCCAGTTGAGAAAGGTATGCTCCTGCTAGCTAAATGAATTCAGCAGCTATGTATAAGCCAATTAAATGTCAAGGGATATGTGCAAAAAATACATATGATTTGGGTTTTAGAGTAGATGTCAGATCTTTCATTCTAAAATAACTAGATAACAAGATCGGCTGTCTACCAGGGACATTTCTAGTTAGTGTACATCATAAGCATACTATGGCTGGGGAGCAATAAATTAAAAGGAGAAAAAAGAGAGAGAGACAAGCATGCTAATACAAAAGTGAACAAACACGAATAGAAACTCTCAGGGGGAAAAAACCAATATACAGGTATGCCTCATTTCATTACTCTTCACTCCTACGAAGTGAAAAAAGTCTCTAACAATTCACACAGCATGATCCTATTTACGTGTGTGAGAAAGAGAGAGAGAGAGAAAGGGAGGGAGAGGTGCTAACTTTAACTTTTTAAAGTGTTATCTCTAGGGACGGGAAAGGAATGGGGGGCGGCAAAGAGGGGTCTGGATTAGTCAGGACTCTTTCTGTTCCAAGAGACAGAAACCCAGTTCAAAGCGGCACAAGCAAGTTAGGTAACTGATTATCTCCTTTAACTGGAAAATGAAGGTGGATCTAATTTAAAGTGCAACTGGATCCAGAGCTTCCAATAGCATCCATGCTCCTGCATGCAAGCGTGTGTGATAGTGCCTTAGTGAGTGTGTGTGTGAGAACGCACAGGTCTACCTGCCTCAGTCAGCTCTTTCCCCCCCGTAGGGTGGCCTCATTCTTTCCCGCGGCACATGGGCTTTCTTCACACGGCCAGGCACCCTCAATGTTCGCTGTTTAGCAACCCCAGTGGAATGAGATAGACTGTCCCTCTCACGACATCTATTTATTCAGTCTCAGGGAAGAACCCTGAACCTGTTTTGGTCACGTGTTCAAGAGAATGAAGCATTATGACAGACCAAGCCTGGGTCACATGCCCATCCTTGGCCAAGGGGGAGGATACTGTGACCTGAAAAAATAAAGCAAGTTTCCCAACCTTCAATTCAGCCATAAAATTGCCTCAATTCAACACCCATAGAGGGAGGCGGATGTGGCTCAAGTGACTGGGCTCCCACCTACCATATACAGGGTCCAGGGTTCGATTCCTGGGGCCTCCTGGTGAGGGCAAGCTGGCCCACGTGGAGTGCTGGTCCCCGCAGGAGCACTGGCCTGATCGGAGAGCTGGCACAGACAGACGACACAACAGAAAGAGAAACAGAGGAGAGACAATGCGAGACGCAGCAGACCAGGGAGCTGAGGTGGTGCAGGAGATTGGGCGCCTCTCTCCCACTCCAGAAGGTCCCGGGATAGGTTCCCAGTGCTGCCTGGAGGGAGGATAAGAAGACACAGAACACACAGCAAACGGGTAGAGAGAGCAGACGGTGCGCACAGGGACAAAGGGGGTGGGGGCGGGGATAAGTAATTATATAAATCTTTTTAAAAAACACCCATAGAGCAGCTGACTGAGAAGGGGAGCAGGTTTACTAGACAGCCTGAATTAACAGCTACTTCCTACAGACTTTCACATTTTAACTCCATCTATTTCCATTTCTTTTAATTTATTAGAATGTAGTCATGTATTACATGTATAGTTTATTTTTTCATTTAAAATGAAGAAAAGTATTGCAATGCAATCAGAAAGAAATCCTAAGGACTAAAAAGTTCAGGATTGATGACTTTAGGAATGAAACTAGGAAAAAAATAAGCCTTGTATATAAATAAGAACCTGAGCTTCCTAGTCCTGCATACAGCTACCCAACAGTCCTTATCAAACCAAGTGTCAGGAAGACAAATGCAAACTGGGGTTTAAAAATAGATTTTAATAAATTAGCAATACGTTGATAAGAGGAGGGAAAGCACCTCCAGGCACCCAAGGGATTAATTTTATGAAATCCTCACACATCAAAAGGGCCAGAGTACTGGAAAGCCCTTTACGCCCTCTCGCTTTCCTCACCCTAAAGGTACCAGCCAAGCAGTACACGTAGAAGAAACGACTCTGGATCAGTTATACTGAAACCAAACAACCACTTTCTACCTGTTCCAAAATACACTCTAAAGACGGGAGCAAACTAAAACAGGGAAGAAAAAAAGCACAGAGCATTAGTAAAATGTATCCTTTAACTCCCAAGGGCTACCATTCAGCACTACAAGTTCTGTTCACCAGAAATTTAGTAATAAAAATAGACTGCCACAAAAAAAGCAATTCCTCTCTGCTTCAATGATTCCAAGCAGGGCCCAACAATTCAGGTATTCATCCCTCTAAGAAAATCAACTCACTATGAAGAGACAAAGATGTTACTGCTCACCAAATACTCATGTTCTTGCCCACTTTTCCAAGCACCTAAAGTAGCTGTGTGACTCTTTTTGGCCAATGGGCTATAAAAAGAAGTGACATGGTCACTTCAGGGCCAAAGCCTCAGCAACCAAGGAAGCTCCATGTTCCAGATGGTGCAGCAAATGAACTTTATTATTTTAACCAGAGAGCCCTCTTTTCATGTTCCACGGGACTATGCCATAAGCATCGTTCCAAAGCCTTCAAACCTAATCCAAATTCCACTTCCTCCAGGAACCCTACCCAGACCACGCTCGGTACCCAGCATCATGAGTAACAAACTTGCGTATGTCCACTATGGGCAGAGCACTGTGAACACAAACTAGCATAAGAAATGGACTCCATAATTTACAATCCGATTAGAGGGAAAGGGCACAGATGTAAAACAGAAACAGGTGCACATGATGATAAATACATTTCAAGGGACTACTAAAAATTGTGCTAGTTAAGTTTGCCACATATAACAGTTAACAAGTGGGTCATATACTCCCACGTGACATCTTTTGCGTTGTTTTGCATTACTTTCTAATTTGTGTGCGGGTTAAAGTAAATGGCTCACTGTGGGGATTGCGCTCTCTGAAAGGCAGGAACCCTGAGACATAATACTCGCATGGTGCCCCACACTACCCTTCAAACAGCAGTCAATAAAAATCTTTTACTGGAAAGAATTTGTTGACAAATTAAAACAGAAATGTAGTAATCCTCAAGACACTAGGAACTGCCTCTCCAGCACCACGAAGGTGAGAGAGGAAGGAACACAAGCTTTTCCGTTACCCACAGCAGGCAGAGCGCTCTACTCTGGAGAGCGATGACTCACTAGGCCACCCCAGACTTCTGGACACGGCCCTTAAGGACAGCCGAGCAAACACCTGATTTCCAATTAAATTTCCAAAATACCCTGAAACTAATAAAGAGAACCCCTAGATAGCGTATATGCGTGTTCCAGGCCCACAATAAAAATGTCTATAAGGAGCATTTTGATTTAATCAATACCAAATATTTTAATATATATGTATGTAAGATATTGCAGAAGACAAAATATAAAATATGATCCCCTTTTGCCATTCTCATACTCTAATTTAGGAGACAGGAGACACAAAAAAAGAAATTCCACAGTAAAAGGCAGTATATGGAAAATGTCAAATGAATAATAAAGAAAATAAATACAAAAGAGTTCACAGAAGGAAGATATTACTTTTAGATTTTACAGTCTGAACACTTAAAAAGCAAGATGGAATCAGAGTCGGGCTTCAAAGGATAGGTAGATTTTTGAGAGACTAGGATAAGGAAGAACATTCCAGGGAAAGGGTTATGTAAAGGGGTAGAAACAGAGAAGCCCAAGGGATGTTTAGGGGACAGTAAACTGACAATTTTATTTCAAACAAACAGTTTATTGGCAGAGATTAGTAGATAATAAGACCAGAAAAGCAGGTTAGTGCCAGACATTGGAACAACTTTATCTTGACAGTAATGAGAAGCCATTGAAAGTTCCTGAGCAAAGTTTAACACAATGAAAAGTAAAAAGTAGGATGATCGTTCCAAAACAAAATGTAGGATCGACTGAAGAAGGAATTTGCTGGGACAGTGAGACCATTTTGGATACTTCTGCAATAATTAGGCCTAAATTAGAACAATGACAGTGATGGGGAAAAGGCAGAGATCTAAGGTGCTGATAGAACTTGGAAAGTTTTTTTTAGCATGCATCAAACCAAAGCCTCTAAATCTGAGATTCGGATACCAAAGAGAGGTTAATAGCATAGCAACTGTGATTCCCCAGCCTACCCAACAGTCTCCCTCCACTGGAATTGACACTAGATTCTTCTATTCATACATGAATTGTCGTCTCCACACTCATACAATAGATCCACTCTTTTTTTTTTATTGGTGGTTGGGGAGACGGGGAATAGAGGCAGCCAAAAGCCGAAGGGCCAAGTAGTTATGCAACAAATAGAGCTCAAACACCTGTAAAGGCCAAGGGCACTGCAATCGTATCTACTGCAAAATGGCAGAGCAGACTACAAATCCAGGCGTGCTGCGGCCTTGAGTAATGATAGCAGATATATACATTAAACTTGGCAAGAGGATAAAGGCTGAATGAATGGAGTTATTGAGGTCCTGTGCCTTAACAACAGAGGTTCTTATTCTGGGGCCGTCATGGCCCCTTTTGGGAAGGAAGCAAAAGCTAGAGTCCCTCTCCCCAGAGAAATGCATAGATGCATAATTTTATACATAATCTCAAACTCTTCTAGACAGCCTCCCAAAGCCTACCTAGAGACTCTTTAATTCATGAACTCCAAGTTAAGAACCCTTGCTATAAAATAGTGATAACCAAACATTTTTATCATATGCCCCACAGTTAAAAACTTTTTGAATAGGAAGCTCTAAGTATATTTATTTACAAATTATATACACAGAACATCAAACCAATAAATTACATACTTTGTAAAGCATACACAAAATGGAAATTAAGAAGAATGAGATAATAAAATAATAAGATTTTTTAAACATTCATTTTACTTCCTGATGACATAATAGTTTTGTGCTCGTCCTAATAAATGCTGTTATCAAAACCACTACTTTTGGTGAGAGTAATGTGATTGAATACATTTATTTTTCAGTCTTGCTTTCACACTTCGTGATACAGCAACTTGAAGGTCTGGTTCTAAATTCAGTTTGTTTGGGTAATAAATACTTTATTTGGTTTTAATGGCTATCATAGCAGAAAAATAGAATTCACAAAGATCAGTAAAAGCAAAAGGAAGAACTGCATCATTGGCTGAACTGAATAAAACATGATATTCCATTTTCAATCCCATTCACCATTTATGCAATAGGTTTTGCTAAAATTCAGCTAGTGCATTTCCATATTTCCTGATGACAATAAGTTGTTCTCACAAACAGATGGTATTGACTTTTTATTCACAGCGGTGGTTTCAAAACCACTAACATGCCTCTTTTACAAGGGTTTTATACAAGTTAGAAAATTTTGTTTCCAAGTATATATGTGTATGTGTGTGTGTTCTTAAAGTTAACACACATCATTTTCAGCATCTAAATCCAATGATAGAAATAGTTCCAAACATCCATTTTCAACTCTCTCTCCACAGCACTGAACTTTGTTTTATTCTGAAAAGTAATTACATTTATTTATTTATTTATTTGAGAATTTTCATAAAATCATGCATAAAATATAGGATTCCCATATACCACCCTATTATTAACACCTCGCATTGGTGTGGTACATTTACTATAATTGATGAAAGCACATTTTTATAATTGTACTACTAACTCTAATCCATGGTTTAACTTAGGGTTCACTGTGTTGTCTAGTTCCATGGATTTATTTTTTTTATTTGTATCTAGTAAGATACAAGCTAAAATTTCCCCTTTTAACCACATTCAAATATATAATTCAGTGATGTTAGTAACATTCACAATGTTGGGCTACCATCAACAGCACTCATTATCAAAACTCTTACATAGTCTCAAGCAGAAACTTTGTACATTTTAAGCCTTAAATCCCTATTCCCTACTCCTGCCTGTCCCCTGTTAACCTATATCCTGGATTCTGAGTTTTCTTATTCTAATTATTTCCTATCGGTGAGATCATATAATATTTGTGCTGTTTTGTCAGGCTTATTTCACTCAGCATAATGTCCTGAAGGTTCATCCATGTTATTGCATGTATCAAACTTCACTCCTTTTTATGGCTGAATAATATTCCATTTTGTGTATATATACCACATTTTGTTTATCCATTCATCAGTTGATCAACACTTGAGTTGCTTCCATCTTTTGTCAACTGTGAATAGTACCACTATGAACATCGGTGTGCACATACCTGTCTGAGTCCCTGCTTTCAATTTTTGGGGGTATATACCCAGAAGTAGAATTGCCAGGACATATGATAACTCTATATTTAACTTACTTTTTTCAAAATTTTTATTATTTTTAACTATTTATTTTTTACTCAAACTTTACTTCAAATTCAAAAACTAAAATAACAGACAAAGGCAGCTCAACAAGTTATGGAAGCACGACTCCTAAAAAATTCTGTCCAGGCACTTTTATCTCATCTAATTCCAACAACTAATTCAATTGTTACTCCAGCGTTCAGAAAGATTCACAGATAAACGCAGGTTAGTTAAATGACATAGTCAAGGTCTCCTTATTAATGAAAAAAATGAAGAGAAAAAATGCTTCATCATATTCATATCACACAAAACCAAACCCCATATTTTATTTACTACCTTTAGCATTAATATAGTACAGGGGTTCTCAACCTTTTCTGTTCCACAGACCCCTTTGCCAGTCAGGTGAAAACCACAGACCCCTTCTCAGAATATAGCAGCAGAGAGTTTTATGACACTCAGCTAGCATGGGGTCTAACAACTACATAATTTCGAAGTATGGATGAGCATAAGCGATTTTTTGAGATATGCAACAACTGTTACGTGATTACTACTGTAATTTATTGCATACATTCATAAATGAAGGAAATGCTAGATTTCAGTTAGAGGTCAGATAAAATAAAGATAAGTTGGGAAGCGGGTGTGGCTCAGTGGATAGAACCCCCGTTTACCATATGGGAGGCCCGGTTCACACGCAGCGAATGGACACAGCAGCACAAGCGGCAAGGGGGGGGATAAATAAAATAAATAAATCTTTTTTAAAAATAAATAAATAAATAAAGATAAGTTGATTTTTTTCAGCTTAAGATCAGAAAGTTTGAGTACTCCAATCTTCTCTTTCAAGATGGCTTTGGCTATTTGGAGCCCCTTATCTTTCCAAATTAATTTGATGATCGGCTTTTCCATTTCTGCAAAGAAGGTTGTTGGAATTTTGATTGGGATTGCGTTGAATCTACTTTGGGTAGAAATGACATTTTAACAATATTCAGTCTTCCAATCCATGAACACAGAATGTCCTCGATTTATTTATACCTTCTTTGATTTCTTTTAGCAAGGTTTTGTAGTTTTATGTATATAAGTCCTTTACCTCCTTGGTTAGATTTATTGCAAGCTATTTGATTCTTTCAGTTGCTATTGTAAATGGAATCTGTTTCTCTACTTCTACCGATTGTTCACTACTACTGTATAGAAACACTACTGATTAGGGGTGTTGCTCTTGCATCCTGCCACTTTGCTGAATTCACTTATTAGCTCTAGGAGCTTTGTTGTGGATTTTTCAGGATTTGCTGTATATAGGATCATGTCATCTGCAAATAGGGAAAGTTTTACTTCTTCCTTTTACTTCTCCTTCTTGTCTAACTGCTCTGGCTAGAACTTCCAGTACAATGGTGAATAACAATAGTTAGTTTTTAAGTCACAGTTAAGAAGTTACCATTGTCCCAGTGGGACAGATTAGAAGTGTGTTTTTCATAAATATCTGCTAGGTGGCATACCATTCACAGTCACTTGTCACAGAAAGTGTCAGCAAATTTGGGACACGTCTTTTTGTAAAAGAAAAATGAGTAAATCATCTTTAGTTAGACGATTCTTAAGTCCTTTGCCTCAAGATAACCAGTTAACCTCTATGAAATATTATACAAAACATGTTCATGGTGACTCCTACCGTAACACAAGGTACTGTTAAGAGTCTGCTATTTAAAATAACAAATCTAAAAACCCAATAACCCATTAAACTGTAAAATACCACAATTCACTAAAAGTGAAAAAACGTCCTTATAGACCTCTAATATTTCTTCCATTTACCAGATAATTTTATGGAAGCCCACTTTAAAGATCATGGCTCTAAAAGTTACTAGAGGCTTCCAAGGTTCAAGGCTCTCTTCTGGCACGTTCCAACCAATCTCTCTTGCACCCTATCAAAGTTTAAAGGACTTATCTTTAAAGGTATTCCAATAATACTGTACCCATCTCTGAATCACTATCGGTTTGGCAAAAGATACAACCACAGCACATTCTGTGACACCAGCTGTCTTCCACACTGTTCCCTTGGTGTACTGTTGACCAAGGGTTCAGTCAAATAATAGGACTGGAACAAGGTCCAAGACTCTTCATGACACATCCTGCCTTAAATGCTTTTTGGAACGTGACAGGACATAAATAAATCAGTAAAATAAATCATGGACTATATTGAGAGCCAGGAGCTTTCGACTTGTATGGCCAATCTCACTCAGACAGTGCATAAGGACATGACATTTGCGCACTTTAAAAAACAAGTCTGCTGCATCATCTTAAAGAATGACAAATGATGATACACTGTTTAAAAAAAAGTATAAGGCAATGAAAAAGATTTCTTTCTAACTTCTATTCAAAAAACATAGTCTGTCCTTAAATATATACAGAAATGAGCAAGGTCCCAATGTGGTAAGCCATACCTATGGAATCATCACAAAAACTATAAGAGAATAAAATTTTAAGTGTAAGACCTGCCAAGAAAAGATGCATGTCCCTTCCTTTGGAAAACTGCCATTCCCATTTTTCTCCACATCTATATACTCCACCGCTCCCCACCACCTCTCCCCATTAAAATCCTTTCGGTCTGCGCCTAGAGCATCTGATCCCTCTCCCACCTCAGGTGGTGCCACACTCCTCCCTGTTCTCCTCCCCCTTTGCTACTTCATCTCCTGAATATAGTCCTCTCCTCACCCCCACCCAGCCCTGTCCTCAATGCTCTTGTCCACCACCAAGTCCTCCAGGAAGCTTGCCCTGATCCCTCTCAAATGAGCATAATCACTCCCTCTCCTGAGCCGTCCAAGCTCTACTTCAGTACCTCTCGCAGCACTGCTCACGTTCAATTACTGTTACAGGCATTCGCATGTTTGTCTCCTCACCTCTCTTGGGTCATAATCTCCTTCAGAACAGGATCTGGATCTTATCGTTTAACTTCCCTATCTTTTAACAACACAGCATCTTAAACAAAGCAGGTACCCACATAACAATGTGGAGCGCCTGCTTGGAAATTCAACTACAGACTTTCTACACCTCCTGGAATAGAGGGAGGTATGAGAGACTTTCAGAACAAATAACTTTTCCCTGGTTTCCTCCAAATAAACTCACCAAAGCATAGCCAGTATTACACATACAGATCATTTCAAAAAGCAGGGCCATTTCATCCTTCAAGCATCTGGTCAGCTATGACACAGTACCTTTATATACACACACATACACTCACAACAGAATACTGTCTACTGTCAATCAAATCTATGCTTGATAAAAAAAGCATGTAAATATTTCAACCATACAGGCAAACTAGAAATTTAAGATGTACTATATTAAAGCTACCAGAATAAAATCAACCATTCAAAATACAAGTGGAAACACAGAGAATGACCAAGCAATTTGTTCCAAATGAGGGGAAAAAAAAAAACCCTAAGCTTTAGCTATTTAAGTACTGACAAAACTTGAGAGGTAGAATTTTATTGCTAAGAATCCAAAGCCAAGCATTCAAAGATAAGCTTACAAAGACAGAAGCGCCAAAAGAATCAACACTACTAAAGTACAAAGGTGAAACCAGAAACAGCTTGAGAATCTTAAAGTGACACCTTCATTAAGTAACCGGTATATACGGCTCCTGGGTCATCGGAGAAGAGCGAGACTGCAAGAATCTCCACAGCACATGTATGGAACAGAAAGAAAATCCAGCAAGGAAAAGAGGGCTATAATGTGGCCACGTGTGGCAAACACGCTTGCAGAAAGGACAACTTAAGAGTACGAATGTGATTTAGAGTCAGAAAACCGGGACTCAAATGTCACCCCCACCACCTACAAAGCTGTGCACTCTTACACCAGGCACTTAACCTCCCTGAGCCCTATTTCCTCATTGTAAAATGTAATAGGTAGAATTAGATGTGGCTCAGAGACAGCGCTCAATAAATATATGCAGACTCTGAATAAGAGCAAAACAAGAAAAGCAGACACTTCTCCCCAGGCATTCTTTTGTAGTTTTTGAGAGAGTGGTCTTAGTTAATTCCTGATTGTATACCTTGTTCCAATATTAGAGTCAATTTTTGGTTCAAAGAATAAAAGTACTTCTTTCTTCCTAGCTCACATATTACTCAAAAGCTTACCAGAATTCTTAAAAATTAACATTTCTTTGCTAGAAAGTAGATTACAGGTACGGAGGGCAGGGGTTGGGGGCTACTGCTTAATAGGTATAGAGTTTCTGTTGAGAGTGATGAAAAAGTTTTGGTAATGGATCATGGTGATAGTAGCACAATATTGTGAATTAATTAATGTCACAGCACTGTACACATGAAAGTGGCTAAAATGGGAAATTTGTGTTGCATATATGTTACCATAATAAACAAAATTTTTTTTAAGTAATCAATTTCTTTATAAAAACTTTCAAATAGAAAAGTAACTCCTAATGTATGTTATAGACCATTGTTAGTGGTCACAGTCTGATTATAATATCTCATAATCTGTAACAAATGTTCCACAATAAGGTATTGTGTTGGTGGAGGGCTGTTGTATGGGAACTCCACACATGCGCATGATTGTTTCGTAAGTTCATAACCTCTCTAATAAAAATATATTTAAAAAAAAAAAAAGTTAACTCTCATAAAGGCTCTCTGAAGCCAAATACCTGGGTTCTCAACCCCAGTACTGCCACTAAATATGTGACCCAAGAAATTCACTACATTTGTGCAGCCGTAGCCTTCTCACCTGCACTATTCAGGAGGCTGTCCAAAATGACCGTCAAAGCCCCTTTACTCTAAATGCCATGGCCCTCGCTGTCTCAAGGATTTTCCAAACCAATTAGGAGCACCAAGGCAACATCCACTAGAGAATCTCAAGTGCACACTCAAAAAAAAAGTTTACTATATAGAACAAACTGAGTCATTGGTGCTAAGGGAGCAATAAAAACCAAGCTTTCCAGAGAACATACCAACTTTAACTCTGTTTCTTAAATTCAAGAGAATGTAAAGGAAAAGGAAATACAATTTAAATGAAGAAAATGAAACATGTAAAAGCAAAGAATCAAGATATCTTGGGTGATTATAATATTGTCTTCATTTGTTTAGCACTCTGCTGCAGCAAATTTGCTGGAATGGGAAACACAAGACTCAATATAAATTTGTCCACAGAGCGTCTCTACTAAAAACAATAACATTAAAAAAAAAAAAAAAACCCACATTTAAGAAAGGAATTTTTTCAGCATTGATGTGTAGGATGAATTAGCAAGGCAAAGACATCCAGGGAAAGCATTTATAAGCCTACAAACTATAGAATTTTAGCACAAGAAGAGATGTGAAAGCATAATTTAATGATAAAGAAACTCAGGTCCACAGAGTCGATGTAATTTTGATTACTTATGTGCCAAATGACAGAAGGATGAGATCGTAGAACCAGAAATACGGGGGGTAATGCAAGTAACTACAAAGAAAGAATTAGAGAATTTGGTGACAGATTAGCTAGTGATATGTTTTAAGTAATGGAAATGTAAGAAAACATTAACAATTTCTTCCTGTGTGCCAATTATTATACTACACCAGGAGTTCATCTTTTTTGTTCCACAGACCCCTTACTAAGTCCACACTATACCATGTATTATTTAATAAATATATCACACCTGCACCAACACATTCCCACAATAATAATGGTTCCCCTCCGCATCCCCGAGATGGCTCCCTCATTTGTTTGCTTGTTGTCTGCTCATTGTGTCTGCTTGTTGTCTCTGCTCGTCTTCTTTTAGGAGGCACCAGGAACCGAACCCGGGACCTCCCACGTGGGAAGCTGTTGCCCAACTGCTTGAGCCACATCCGTTCCCTGCTCAATTTGTCTGCTTGTTGTGTCTGCTCGTTCGTCAGCTTGTTGCATCTGCTCATCTTCTTTAGGAAGCACCGGGAACCAAGTCCCATGTGGAAGGCAGGCGCCCAACTATTTGGGCCATATCCGCAACTCAAGAATTTTTTTTTTTTTTTTTTTTTT
>JAQZBX010030155.1:12131-27045 GCA_029593785.1 Cabassous unicinctus | reverse complement strand
CGATATGTAAATTTTATCTTTGGCTGATTGGTGTCTTATGGTTATGAATATTCTACAAAAGGCAAAGTCCCCAATCTTCCATTTCTTTCTGCTCAGGCATGCAATGTATTCTCATGTGTAATTTTATACTAGAGATTATCAATTAGGTTGCCCCATCTCAGGCCCTCACTTCCCTCTAATCTGATGAAACACAACCCTGAGCTCACATAATAGAATGTACGAAGGACGTACATTTTTGCTGGTTGCCTCACACTGTGCTGGGAGAAGACTGTGGGGTGAGCACTCAGGGCCCAGGCCAGGGCCACAGCTGTCCAAGAAGTGGCAGGGAGCCCACGAGACACTCTCACTGCACACTGCCCCTCAGGGGGGGGTCCTGCAGAAATGGCTCCTGAAGACCAAGGAAGAGGCCTTGCTCGAGCACAGCAGCACTACTCTCTGTTGAAACCGTTACCGTTCTGCACACAGAAATGTCAGGCACCCATTCCACCCTGCTTATTGAAGATACGATCCCTGCCATGAAACAGGGAAACCCCTAACTTCCTGTTCTACCAAACATCCCTGTCGTGATAAAAGCCACAGACAAACATTATTGATGGTTTTCTATCACTCAAAAAGCAGATGCAGGGAGGGGGAATGCAGTGAGCGATTTCTCTTTACTGAGCCCTGAGAGAACATGATAAGTGGTTACAGGGAAGGCTCTGTGTTCTGAAAGACTTTTAGTGATTCCTGAGAACTCCTCCTGCCTGCTAATCCCTCTAAGGGTGGCGGGGTGGGGGGTGGGGAAGGCTCATCAGTGCTGTCAGTCAGACAGGGGCCGCAGCAGCCAGAGAACGTAATTGTGAGCTCTCCTCTGCTAATGTAGCCAGGGGAAGAATGCCAAAGAAGGAATACTCCTTAATTTAAGTGAACTGGAGGATATTTGCAGAATGGAAATCAATCCTTTTTGAAATAAAAAAATGGTGGGCAATTGTCTGCCCAGGATCCTCTCCTAAACAATGACTGAGGCTAGGCTAGACTCCACTGACATGGAATTCAGGCCAGGATGACCTCAGGTGAGGTACTTTTGGATCCTCTTCCTCCTCCTGGTGCCTCCTTCTTTATTTAAGGTCCGATCTGAATTCTGTTCTCATGGGAACTTTCTAATGTAATACTGGCAGAAATCTGGCATTTTTTACAAAGTCTTGACCAAAGGAATGATGGCCTTATAGTGGAACATCAGCAGTTGGAGGGGCAGTGGTGAAATCATCATTTGGCCTCATTGTATCGATTGCTATTATATAATTAGACCTCTAATTAATTATGGTCAAAACAATTGTAAAACGTGGACTAGGTTAATCAATGACCATACATACTATTAGCTCCATGAGCATAATGAATGTTCACAAACCTGGCTATATGTGTTGCTGAGGATATCTGAAGCTCACTGAAATCATGGTCTAAAAATCTAGGAAAAGTTGGCATCTCCTGGTGGCCAAAAGTTTGGAAACAAAGGTAGGCAGAGAACTATTGGGAGATAAGACCAAAGCCAGAGGGATGGTGTTGGATTATGCTTAGTGTCCCAGTGGAATTATTAATACCACCATCTTTCACTCTGAAGGATACCAATATGAACAACTTATTGTCTTTGTCACTTTGTGATTCTCAGTCTACAGTCTAGGGCAAGTGGTCAATGAGCATAAACTCTGTGAAGGTGCCTTTAGATGAGTCTGGGTACTATACAGGACAGGAAAGGCAGAACTTCCCTGGAGGTGGAAAGAGAATGGATGAGAGACCCCATAAGAAGGTAAAGCCACTGAGAGGCAAGCCCTTCCTTCATCTCTGATATTTGAAATAAATGAGTCGTATATGGGAGGTATGTAATGTTTACATGAGTGTGCAATTTGTTAGTGTATGTAAATATTTAACATTATTCAGTCTTTACTAAGCAGCAATTTTTTAGCTTCTGGGAATAGAGAGAATAAGAAAAGGAACTTGCCCTCAGGGGATACTAGATCCACTCCATGGTGTATCAACAGATGCCCCTCAATCTTGGAGTAATTTTCACAAGCAGGAAAATATGATTCCTCAGGGAAGGACTTGAATCCCTGGTGTATTTATAAAAGCATAGAAATGGAAAAATTTCAGGCAGTCATCTAGAGCCTTCTGTCCAATAGAACTTTGAAAATTCCACAGCGATGGAAATGGTCTACACCTGTGCTGTTCAGTACCACTAGCCACAAGTGGCTACTGAGCACTTGACATTGGTTAGGGCAATTGAGGAACTGAGTTTTAAATGTCATTAAATTTAAATTGCCACATGACCAGTGGGTGCCTTTATGGACAGTGCAGATTCTAGACCTTTATTTCTGCTCAACGAAAATAGTCAGGGTTTTGAACTGACTTCTTTTTTTATTCACTTGGATGTTTTGATGCTGTGAAAATATTTCTTATGTCCTTAATGAAACTGGATAAAACACAGGGAATGACAACTCAATGATCTTCATATTAAATGGGAGAATTTTATTTATTCGCACAACCAAAACCGATTTGCTGAGCATTACTATGTGCAGAGTTCGGAGATAGAATATGCCGTGCATGGACCTGAGCCTCAGGGTCACAGGGCCTTTTGATAAGTAATACATCTGTGCTGGGAGTAGGCCTCATTTGGTGCTAGTAATGGAGTCTTTTTGTTCCTACTCTCTTTCCCTTTCTTAGCCACTAAATCTGATGTATCAGAAGCTTCTGGTTACTTAAGCCTTAAAGTAAACGGAGGTCAGGCAATAGCTCTGCATTATCAAAAGAGGACTGTCATGTCCTGAGAATACAGGGTGTTTAATTTCCTGTCCATTAAAGAAAAAAAAAAGGAGTCGCCCTCGCAGGAGGGATTAAGAGGCATATCTCATGCAGATTACTCACTGGTGAGCTATCATTTACAGAAACACTTACAGAACTAAGTAAAAAACTTCAATAAAATGGCAAGGATTTCACCTTTCTTTCTTAAAATCTTTACTTTGGCAGAAAATGTAACTCTAATCCTGGTACAGCAGTTTGCCCTCTGGAGCCATCAAACAGTGGAGACATAATTAGGTAGCATTATTTAAATGTGATGATCATATATCTTTTTCGTTTTGATCAATCACAATTTCTGGTTATTCTTTTAAATAAAGTGTTTTTTTTTTTTTTTTTTTTTAATGTAACCCAACTGTCTTCAAGTCTGCCAACCTCTTGGGACCATTCTTTTATTTAATATTCAAATAAAAATGAATTAGGTTTCCATTCTTCATTATATAGTGTGTTCTAATTTTAACATGCTTCTCTTTCTAGTTTATTTCATGTATTTTATTTTTTGTAAGCCAGGCTCACATTCCTTGAAAGGATTGGAAAGGAGAGGGAGGTGTTGAGAGGTATTCTTCAGAGGCTCTGGCAACTGAGCACCTTATTCCAATGGGCCCTGATTTTTACCTTCCTAGGGGATTCTGTGTCACACTAAGACAGCGGGTTAGAATTTAGGATTGTCATCAACTGATGACAGGGTGAGAAGAAGCCAGTATTGGGATAGTGTTTTCATGAAGTCCAGTGCCTGGGTAGTTCTTCAAGATCCAAGTTTGAATCTTAAATCTTTATTGGCAGGAAGCCTGGCAATCCACCTGTACTTTACCACCCTGAGCCAGTAATGCCTCAGAGTGGGAGGGCAGGTGAGATTATCCATCTGTTTTAGGAGCCAGGACACAAGACAAAACTCTTTGTTAGTTTATTAATTAATGAATAATCTTAATGATAAAAATATTACATGCACATTATAAAAATTCAAACAATATAGTAAAGTATGAGAAAGCAAAACTTATTGGAAAATTCAAAGATAATCACCCTTCACCTTTGAGTGACCAGCCTGTCAGACATCTCTATGCTTGCATGTATACACATGCACACATTCACATTGATTTTTTTTTTTTAAGATTTATTAAAAAAAAAACCCGAACCCAGGAACTCCCACGGGGGAGGGAGGCACCCAATAGCTTGAGCCACCTTCGCTTCCTACTTGCTGTGTCTCTCATTGGGTTTTCTTTTTGTGTCTCCTTGTTGCGTCATCTTCTTGCATCAGCTCGCCATGCCAGCCTGTCACGTCAGCTTGCTGTCTTGCTTGTTTTCTTTAGGAGGCACTGGGAACCGAACCCGGGATCTCTCATTTGGTAGGCAGGTGCCCAACTGCTTGAGCCACATCCGCTTCCCTCCATACTGATTTTTGCCTAGATGAAATCATTTAAAAATATTGGACATTGTTTTTCATAATTTCTTTCCTTCTTAATTTTTAAAATTTTATTTCATTTTCCTCCTCTTTTTTTCCATTTCCTTTCCCACTGGTCAACAGTATTAATAGCTTGGTGTATGTCCTTTCCCAACTTTCTCCATGCTCATACAATTACAGGCAATCACATCAAATACATCTCCCCCCATATTGGAGGATTTCAGCAATTGTTGTTTTTCAATGGGCCCATTTTCTACATACTTCTCTGAATCTTGCTCGTCTAACTTTACAATACTTAATAGAAATTTCCTCAAGTCAGCAGAAGAACAACAAATTCACTTTGTTTAAAGGCTGCATTATAATCTATGAGAGGTTTTCAAAGTTTCTCTGTTCCTGGTGCCCTTACTGGCTCAGTAATTTTCTCACAGCATCCATAGGCCAAAAGATGTGCTTACTACTTCCATTTATCAAGTAAATAAGTTCCACACAACTTAAAATATTTATGTCCTAACAACTTAGTAGACATTTGAAAAAAAAATACATGTAAATTGGAAGGAAACACATTTTAATTTAATTCTTAAATAACCACAATTACTTACTGACAGAATGTGTGTGCCTGTTGGACACTGTCAGCATCTCAAACTTTGGAATTATATTGGATACAACCACCTTCAATACCTGTTCTACCTCGATTTTTGTGTGACTCTTCCTTTTTGTCACAGAAGCTGCTGGCTTCTTAAAGATATGAAATCAGCAAAAGAAAGTAGTATGGTATAATATTGAAACCATCAACTATCTCAAGCTAGTAGTTTATGTGGTATCTGACAGATGTTAAGTGTTGTTATGTTTTCCTAGAAAATGTTACATATCTTGTGATGCCGCTGTATGTTTGCCACAGTGTCCTCGGGTGCATTAAGGTACAATTGAGGAGCTATGGGTCCATGGTATGGATGTTTAAAAAATTTTAAACTCTTAAACAGGTAGTTGATCATTTAGAGCAAATATCATAACAATATCTTGTGGGGTTTATAATATATGTCAAATTAAAACTTATGACAACAATAGCACAAAGGACATGAGGGGGAAGTGGAAGTATATTGTTTATTATTATTGTGGGTTTATGGACAAATCATGCATAAAATACAGAGTTCCCACACACTACACTATTGTGTGTGGTATGCTTGTTACCACTGATGAAAGCACAGTTTTTATAATTGGACTATCAACTATATTGTTGTAAGGATTTTAAATTATGTAGGGTGGGCATATTATTTGAAATAAACCATGGTAACTTAAAGAGATATATTGTAAACATAGGGCAACCAATAAAATACAACAGATAGTGGAGGTGAAATAAAATAAGAAATACTTAATCTCAAGAAAATAGGAAAACAATTTAAAAAGGAACAAAGTTTAGATAGTACAAATGGCAAGATACTAGATTAAAACTCAACAATATTGATCATAACATGGAACTCCAGTTAAAAGAGATTGTCAGAGTGCATATAAAGTTACAGATAAATTAAAAGTAAAAGGGTGGAAAATGATATACTATACAAACACTCACCATTCTAAGGGTGATATGGCTTTTTAAATACCAGGCAAAGAAGATATCAGAACACTGAATACTATTAGGGATGAAAAAAGGCATTTCTTTAATGATAAAGGAATCAATTAGTTAAGGAAATATAACCATCCTAGGTGTTTATTTTTGAATAAAAGAGATTCAAAATACAAGAAACAACAATTGACAATACAGGAAGGAAAAAACAGACCAATTTACAAATATAGTCAGAGATTTCAACACACTCCTTTCCCAGAAATTTATAGAACAAGTAAGGAAAATCTGTAGGAAATATGAAGACCTGAGCAACAGTAACAACCAACTGACCTAATCTACATTTTATAGAACGCTCCACCACCAGCAGCAGAAAAATTATTCTTAACAAATGTGCATGTGGTATTCACTGAGAGACTATATACCAGGCTGTGAAACAATTCTTAATACATTAAAAATGGTTGAAATCACACAGCATGTACTCTTCTGTGTCTAAATAAGTTTCAAATGATTGAAACAATAATGACTGAAGAATGTGTTTAATGACTACACTGGAATTAAATCAGAAATTCAAAATAGAAAGATACCTGGAAAGTTTCCAAATATTGGAAATTAAAAACACTTCTAAGAAACGCAGGAGTCAAAGAGAGAATCACAAGGAAAATTAGAAAATATTTCTAACCGAATGAAAATGAAAAGAAAACATCACAATTTGTGGAGTGAGGCTAAAGAACTGCTTAGAGGGAAATTTACAGGTTTAAATGCATGTTTTAAAAAAGAAAATTGTTCTAAAATCAATGATCTAAGATTCCATCTTAAGAAGCTAGAAAAAGGAGAGCAAATTAATCCCCAAGTAAATAGAAGAAAGGAAATAATAAATATAAGAGCAGAAATCAATGGAAAGGAAAATGAACAAATAGTAAAGAAAGTCAATGGACTACAAGCTGGTTTTTGAAAAGATGTAAAATTGGTAAAGCTTAAGCAAATCTGATCAAGAAAAAAAAAAGGCATGAATTACTAATATCAGGAATGCTAGAGGTCATCACTATAGATACTCAGATATCAAAAGAAAAATAAAGGAATATTGTGACCAAATTTATATAAATAAATTAAACATTTAGTTGAAATGGGAAAATTGCTTGAAAGATTTAATTTCCTAAAGCTGACAACACTAACCAAGAAAATTGAATACAAAACTAAATTTTTTCCCAGGAAGAGAACTTGATATCCAGATGTCTTTGCCCATTAATTCTACCAAACAGATAAGGAAGAAATAATACTAGTCCTACTCAAACTCATTTTATGAGTCCAAGTCGTATTACGAGACCAGAAGTACTCTGATATTAAAATCAAGCCTTAATCACAAGAAAAGAATCAACAGACCAACTATACCCTTAAGATGAGTGTATTTAATTGCATGTAAATTATTCCACAATAAAGTTGATCAAAAATTTAGGGAGCGGATGTGGCTCAAGTGGTTGAGTGCCTGCTTCCCACATGGGAGGTCCGGGGTTCGTTTCCCAGTGCCTCCTAAAAACAAAACAAAACAACAACAACAACAAAAACAACAAGCAAAACAAACAGAAAAACCAACTCAGGGGAGCCGCTGTGGCTCAGTGGTTGAGCACCAGCTTCACACACACAAAGTCCCAGGTTCAATCCCTGGCCCTTTACCCACATGTTGTCCTTTGTGCAGTCTTCTTGAATATTATGCAACACATTCACAGATTAATATCCAAAGACTCGAAGGGACTCCTATTCAGATTTCTGGAGTGCTTTTTTCTACATAGCTCCTTTCCAGTTTTCTATCCTGTAAATTCTAGCTGCCTTGGCCCCTGTAAACTCTAATTTCTGTCTCCTCAACTTAGTAAGAACTCCTCAGACTTTGGATTTCCCCTACCTGTGTCCATGGGCCAGAAATTGTCTAGAGGCTAAAATCTGGGGCTTTGTAGGGCTCACCTCATTTATTTCCCTTCTTTCGGGGTCACAGTCCTTCACTTGCTGTCACCAAAGGCACCAAACAGTTATTTTTTAAATATATATTTGGCCAGATTTCTAATTATTTATGATTGGAGAGTAAATCCTAATGCTCTTACTCCCTTATGGCTGTAAGCAAAACTCTGTAGCATTTTGATTATTTAATCCTATATTTACATGATCATCACTTATTTTACTTTTTTGAGTTCATATTTTGAATCAACTTTGTTTACCTGATTTTATCAACTTGAAGTGTTTTTTTATAAACATTTCTCTACTGTCTTTTAGAATTGGATGTTGCTGTGAAACGCCAGCCTGATATGCAGGTCCACTTGTCAGTGATTTTATTTATTTATTTACTTGTTTGTTTGTTTATTTATTGCTCACATGTCTGAAGATTCTTATCTTTATCCTTAAAGTTCAATAATAATCAGGGCCTGCCATTGATGTCCACATATAACTTTTAAAAAAATATGGTATATGGTATATGTAGCTTTTTGACCTAAAGATTTTGATGTGCAGATTTTTGTTGGTTTGTTTCAGGGAAAATTTCCTGTATTCTATCTCTAAATTTTTTTTTGGTTCTGTTTGTTGGGCTCACTATTTCAGGTATGCTAACTATTGTCATGTCAGATCGTCTTTCACTGACCTCCATGTCTTTTTTTTCCACACCATTTCTTTTATTCTTTACCTTTTTTCTATTAATTTATTGTTATTTTCTTAAGCTTTCCTTCTGTCTTCATTTGATTTTTAGCTGTGTCGGATCTGTCCATGCGTTTTTGAATTTACAGACACTTAACAATGTTGTTTGGATCTTGGTGTTTTCCCTAGCTTTAAACTTTCTATTTTCTTTCCATTCAACTACTTCATTTTCCATTTAGTCTTTGAGCTCTTGCTTTATTGGTTTCATATTTGCTAAGTAGTTGCATAAAGTTCTGCACTTGTAGGCAATTTATTTCTGTATTGTGTGCTGTTATTTTCAGGACTGGGGTCTTTGACTACTCTTTCTTTCTGTATTGCTTGCTTTCTGGGAGTGAATTCTCCTTGATATCCCTCACTGTTTTTTTCCTTCTCTTTGGAGCCTCCATTTTGCTTTCCATCCACTTTTATGAAGCCTGTTTATCTCTTGGGTCTTGACCTAAATGTCAGTTACTTAGAGAAGGCTTACCTTATTCCCCAATCTGAATTAGGACTTCACAGTTATTCTCTCTCCCAGCACTCTGGATTTTTCCTTTATAAAATTTATTACAATATATGATTTTGATCATAATTTGAGAAACAAAACTCCTTCCAATTTTTTAGTGATTTTCTACCTCCCCCCAAAGGTTCTGCTAGTTCCTTCAAGGTGTTTGTTTATTTACTTGTTTTTTTTTTTGTTGTTTTGTTTTTAAGCAATAGGAGTTTCAGCCTTATAACTTGTTACCTGGTGAATAAGAAATAATTTTGGTGAAACTTTCAGGGAATCTTAAAGAAAAGTAACTGCTTTTTAAGCCACAAAAACGTTACAGCTTGCTTGGGGCATGATTAAGTGTCTAAAGGTCATTGGAAGGATATTGATTTTCATGGCTAGTTTGTTTTATCCTTTCTATTAAATCCCTTACCAAGTGCTAAATGATCACCTCAATACCACTTAACTAAAGAGTGCTCTCAGAACATCACAAAAAAGATGATCAAAAGGATTAAGACTGGTGGATAAAATAAAAATCTGAAGCCCTGTTGTGGCCCTGTCTGAAAATCGTTGTTTATTTTATGCCGGCCTTCAAATCTACTCAACACAAAATCTGTAAATTCTGAAAACTGCTGACTACATCTTCTTTTTCAGACTCTTCACACACACACACACACACGTGCACGCACAAATGTATTTATATATAGCTGTATAACTACCTTAAATATAACTTAAGAGTTGTGGCCAAGCAAAGAATGAGAGGAATTCACATGCTTGAGGAAAATAAATGAAAATACCATAAGTGATATATCTAGAGCCAAAAGAAAAAAATTAAAAGTACGTGTAAGAGCCAATAAAGCAGAAATGAAATTAATTGAATCCAAACTGAATAAAGTGTTTCAAAATACCATCTATCCAAATCAACTCACTATAAAAGTGCCCAGCATTTATGAGGAAAAGTTGAATCATTTTGAAAGCAGAGACTATCTTTTCCTTACGATGGTGTGTTCCTCTTAGAGTGTAAACACCACTGTTTTAGTTTGCTAAAGGCTGCCAATGCAAAATACCAGAAATACCTTTTTTATAAATGGGCTTTTATAATGGGAATTTATTAGAGTAGAAGCTTACAATTCCGAGGCTGTGAAACTGTCCAAAATCAAGGCAGCAATGGAGATGCTGGCCTTACCAAATGTCTGCTGCTTGCGATCGTGGAGTCCTCTCTCACGTGGCAGTGTAAGTGGTGCTTTTCCTCTCCC
Organism: Cabassous unicinctus; assembly: GCA_029593785.1. Classification (NCBI taxonomy): domain Eukaryota; kingdom Metazoa; phylum Chordata; class Mammalia; order Cingulata; family Chlamyphoridae; genus Cabassous; species Cabassous unicinctus. The sequence continues at coordinate 16,861 of JAQZBX010030155.1, read as the reverse complement.
CTCTTCTCTGTTTATATAGAGTCCAGTAAAGGATTAAGACCCACCCTGGGTCCCACAATCAGTCCCTTAATGAAGCAATCTAGTCAAAAGTGATTTAATCAAAAGGGCCTTTAACTGAATCTAATCAAAAGGTCCAGCATAAAATAGGTTTACATGTACAGGGTTAGCCTAAGAACATAATTTTCTGGGGTCCACAAAGACTCAAATCAGCACAACTATTGCCAAAAGGGTTATCTGGAAATTTTGGTGTTGCTATTGAGAAAGGAAATCTCCAAAGATTGGGTTAAAAAAATCTTTGCAAGTCATACAATTATTTGTTTTCAACAAAATTGAAAAAGGACCAAATCAAGATGTCATCTATTAAGTCATTAAAAATTATTTTTGAAGCTGAATCACTAGGTGATTTTTGGCATGTAACTGAGAAATAATTCAAAGAATTGTGATATTGTTATAACAAAACATCTTTCTTTTCTATTCTCATTTTTTATGTTGCTGAGGTTTCCCAGTACTTACATCTATAAAAACAACAGCAAAAACAAAAATAGGGAAAGAATTGCTGCTGAACATAGTCTCATCTTAGTAATAAGAATTGTCTACAGATAATGGAACTAGTAAAAGGAAAAAAAAAGATATCCTATCCATCTTGTTAAGAGATGCATTTCCAGTAATAATTTACTTAAAAAAACTTTATTTCAAATTTAAAAAAATAGCAGAAAAAAGGCAGCTCATCAAGTTATGAAACCATTACTCCAAAAAGTTCTTTTCAGGCACTTTTATCATATCTAATTCCAACTACTAACTCAATTGTTCCTCTACTATTCAGAAGGATACACAGATGAACACAAATTAGTTAAATTACATAGTTAGGTCTCCCTCTTAATGAAAAAAATGAAGAGAAAAAGTTCTTAATCATATTCATATCTCAAAAAATCAAGCTCCATATTCTTTTTTTATCTTTAGCATTAATATAGTACCAACTTTGCTTTTGCTACAAAAACATTACAATATTGTTGTTAACTATAGTCTATAAATTACATTATGCTTTTCCATGTATCCCTACATTCTTAACACCTTGTATAAGAAGAACATTCCTGTATTTATATTATTAACCACAATCCTAATCTACTGACAAAGCCATTGTTATAATTCCCTATATTATCCTCCAACTGTCCTCCAACTAACATTAATCTCCCTAGATGACTCATTTCAGCCACAATCATATCCATAAATCAACATCATTTGTTATATTCATTATAATGTGTTACCATCAAGTCCAAACATTACCACATATTTACATTTGACCTTATTAAAGTTCTACATACATCTAGCATTGTCCACCCTTTCTTATCCCACATTCCATCTCCCACCAACCTACATTTCAGAGTCCAACTCCATAAGCCTACTCATTGTATTTAGTTCGTATCACGGAGACCATACAATATTTGCCCTTTTGTAAAAAGTCTGACATAATATCCTCAAGGTTTCTCCATATTGTCATGTGCTTCCCCAATTGATTTCTTTTTACAGCTGAATAATATTCCATCATATGAATGTACATCTTGTTTATCCATCCATCAGTTGACCGACACTTAGGTTGCTTCCATCTTTTAGCAATTGTGAATAATGCCGCTAGGAACATTGGTGTGCGAATATTTGTTCACGTCCTTGCTTTCAGTTCTTCAGAATATATTTCTAGTAGTAAGATTTCCAGGTCATATGGCAATTCTGTATTTAGTTTCCAAAGGAACAGCCAAATCAACATCCACAGAGGCTGCACCATTTTACACTCCCGCCAACAGTGAAGGAGTGTTCCTATTTCTCCACATCCTCTCCAGAGCTTGTAGTATTTTTGTTGTTGTTGTTGTTGTTGTTTGTATTAATGGCCATTCTGTATGGTGTGAGATGATATGATATCTTGTAGTTTTGATCTGCATTTCTTTAGTAACTAGTGGTGCTGATCTTTTCATGTATTTTTTTGGCCATTTGTATTTCCACTTCAGAAAAATGTCTGTTCAGTTCTTTTGCCCATTTTTAAGTTGGGTTGCTTGTCATTTTGTTGTTAAGTTGTACAATCTCTTTACATAACATGGGGGATCAATCCCTTATCAGATATATGGTTTCTGAAGGTTTTTTTCTTACCATTGAATTGGCTGTCTTTTCACCTTCTTAACAAAATTGTTTGAAATACAAAAGTGTTCAATTTTGAGGCAGTCTCATTTATCTATATTTTTCTTTCGTTGCTCATACTTTGGGTGTAAGGTACAGGAAACTACCACCAACCCCAAAGTCTTAAAGATGTTTCCCTACATTTTCTTCTAGAATTTTTGTGGTTCTAGTTTTTTAAATTTAGGTCCTTGATCTATATTGAGTTAATTTTTATATAAGGTGTGAGATAAGCTTCCTCTTTCTTTCTTTTAGATATGGATATCCATTTTCCAAGTGCCATTTGTTGAATAGGCTGTTCTGAATCAGCTGAGTGGATTTGACAGCCTTGTCAAAAATCACTTGACCAATGATCTGAGGGTCTATTTCTGAACTCTTTTTTTTTTTAAGGACATACCGGGGATTGAACCCAGGACTTTGTACGTGGGAAGCAGGTGCTCAGCCACTGAGCTACACCTGCTTCCTGTATTTCTGAACTCTTGATTCAATTCCATTGGTCAATCTGTTTATCTTTATGCCAGTACTGTGCTGTTTTTAACACGATAGCTAGATAATATGCTTTAAAGCCTGGGAGTTCTTCTTTTTAAAAGAAATTTTTGGCTATTTGGGGACACTTACTCCTCCAGATAAATTTGATAATTGGCTTTTCCAATTCTACAAAGAAGGATATTAGAATTTTTATCAGGATTCTCTTAAATCTGTAGATCAGTTTGCGAAGAATTGACATCTCAGTGATATTTAGTCTTCCAACCCATGAACACGGAATGTCATTCCATTTATTTAGATCAGCTTTGGTTTCTTTTAGCAATGTTTTATAGTTTTCTGATACAGGTCCTTTAAGTCCTTGGTTAAATTTATTCTTAAAAATGTGATTCTTTTAGTCGCTATTTGTCTTGAGGTATTTGCTGATTTCTCTTATAATTTATTCTTTGACCCACTGATTATTTAAGAGTGTATTGTTTAATCTCTATGTATTTGTGAATTTCCCCTTTTTGTATCTGCCGATTTCCAGCTTTATTACATTATGATCAAAGAAAGTGTTTTGTATAATTTCAATGTTTTTAAATTTATTGAGATATGACTTATGTCCAGGCATATGGTATATCCTGGAAAAAGATCCATGAGCACTTGAGAAGAATGTATATCCTCCTCTTTTGGGGTGTAATGCTCTAAAAATGCCTATTAGGTCTAGTTCATTTATATTATTCAAGCTCTCAGTTTCCATTTTTATCCTCTGTCCAGATGTTCTATCTAATTCTGAGAGTAGGGTGTTGAAGTCTCCAGCTATTATTGTAGAGACATCTATTTCTCCCTTCATTTTTGCCAGTGTATGTATCATGTATTTTGGGGCACCTTTGTTGGGTGCATAAATATTTGTTATTGTTATTTCTTCTAGTTGTATTGTCCCTTTTAAAAATATATAGTAACCTTCTTCATCTCTTATAACAGTTTTGCATTTAAAATCTATTTTGTCTAATATTAGTATCACTACTTCAGATATTTTTTTGTTTACTACTTGCATGGGAATATCTTTTTCCAACCTTTCACTTTCAGCCTGAATGTGTCCTTATGTCTAAAGTGAGTCTCTTGTAGACAACAAATAGATGGATTATTTTTTAAAAAATCTATTCTATCAGTCTATGTCTTTTACTTAGGGAGTTCAATCCATTAACATTCAGTGTTACTACTATAAAGGTGTTACTTCCTTTGTCTATTTTATCCCTTGACTTTCTGTTGTCAAATCTTACTATTATCTTTCTTTTATCCTTTTCAGTTTCTCTTACTTATGTTCTTCATTTCTACATTCTTCTCCATGGCTCTTGCCCTTGTCTTTTCCTTTCAGACTATAACGTACCCTTTTATGTCTCTTATAGATTCAGTCTCTTGGTAACATACTCTCTCAGTTTTTGTTTGCCTGTAAAGACTTTAAGCTCACCTTCATTTCTGAAGGATAGTTTTGCTGGATAAAGCCTTCCTGGCTGGCAGTTTTTCTCTTTCAGTACTTTAAATATTTTGTGCCACTGCCTTCTCCCCTCCATGGTTTCTGATGAGAGATTGGCACTTAGTCTTATTGAGACTCCCTTGTAAGAATACATTGCTTTTCTCTTGCTGCTCTCAAAATGCTCACTTTATCTTTAGACTCTGACATTCTGAATAGTAGATGTCTCAGAATAGGTCTATCCAGATTTATTCTGTTTGGGGTATATTGTCTTTCATGGAATATAGATATTCATGTCTTTCATAAGGGTCGGAGAATTTTCAATGTGTATTTCCTCAAATATTCTTTATACTTTCCCCCCATTATTTTCTCCTTCTGGGACACATATAACATGTATGTTTGTTTGTTTCATGTTGTCATTCAATTTCCTGAAACCCTGTTCAATTTTTGCATTCTTTTCTATGTCTATTCTCTTATCTTTTCAAGTTCAAATGATCTGTCTTTGAATTCACTTATTCATTATTCTAACATTTCAAATCTGCTGTTACATGCCTCTAATGTATTTTTAATCTCATTCATTGTGTCTTTCATTTCCATAAGCTCTGTTACTTTTTTTTTTTTTTTTTTT
>JAQZBX010030155.1:0-12031 GCA_029593785.1 Cabassous unicinctus | reverse complement strand
GGAACAAACATCTTCACCCCTATTCTTTTTTCTTAGTATGTGTTATATCTTTTGTTGGTACCTAGGCAGCTAGCTGTTTATGTTAGTGATTTTGCTCTGTTGATAAATTTCTCTCTCTTGCCTAATGCTTTTATTTCACAGATATCTTTAATTTTTAGTTTAATTTTTCCCCTAAAACTTTAATATTGCCCTTTTTAAAGTAGTCAAAACAGGTATAGGGAGCTGCTAATAGGGTGCGAGCAAGTCTACCATGTCTGGGAAAGAATCAGGAGAGACCAGCCTGTCTTCCTGCATTTTCCCAGTTGGCCAGCAAATAGTCCTCCTTGACAAACCCATCCATGGAGATGAATTCTTCAATTTCCACTAGCTCTTCTGAAACAGCGAGTTGTGGTAGTTATATTCACTGAAAAGAAAGCACACTAGGCTCTCCACCACATGCTCCCTCCTCCCATGGAGGAGTCTGTCCTTTTCCCTCTCTGTGGGCTGCTCAGCCACAGAGTTTATCAAGGCTGTTCCCTTAGGAGAGTGGGGAATGGAAAGCCTTCCCAGCTGCGAAGATATCAACTCATGGTTTTCCCCATTGACTTTTTTGTGTCTCCATTCTTAGTCACTCCCAGATGATGTGTGTAGCACTCCGCTGGTCCGGAGGGGTCCCCAAAGCAGTTCCTTTGGATGACTTCTACATCTTCACCCCTATTTTACAAGACAGCTGTGCCCTGTCTGAGTTACACTAACACCAACTTGGATCACTTGAATCTGAGATGGAAATAGTTTTAAAAAGGAATCCCAGTTGCTGCAGGAGCAGATGGTACCAAGGGCAGAAGAAGGAGTGCTGGCTTGCAAATTAGGAGACCTGGGTCTTTGCCCTGCCTCTCTCGAGCCATGTTACTTTTTGAAAATAAAATTTTATTGAAGTCTATCATTCATACATGAACATACATAAGCCATAAATGTATAGTAAAAGTTGTGAATTTACAAAACAAAAACAAACATGCATATCATCATACAGGACTCCCATACATCACTACACCACCAACACCTTGCATTGTTCTGAAACATTTGTTACAAACTATGAAAGAGCATCATCAAAATATTAGTACTAACAATAGCCCATATCTTACATTTGGTGTATTTTTCCTCCAACCCACCTGATTTATTAACACCTTGTATTAGTTGTTACATTAATTTTCCTGTGTATCACCATATTTTCAACACTTTGTAAAAGAAGAACATTCTTATATTTATACTATTAACCACAATCTTCATCCACCACCAAAATCACTATGTTATACAGTCCCTAGATTATTCTCTAGCTTCCTTTCAAGTTACATTTACGTCCACAAATTACCCTATTCAGCCAAAGTCACATTTATAAGTCAGCAGTGTTAGTTATACTCAATATAATGTGTCACCATCAACTCAATTCGTTTCCACACTTTAAAAATAAATCTTATTAAAAATTCTACATGCATGAAGCATCAGCTCCCATTCTCAACCCACATTCTATCTCCTGGTAACTTATACTCTGGAGTTTACCTCTGTGAGTTTCCTCATTGTATTTAGTTCATATTAGTGAGACCATACAATATTTGTCCATTGTGTCTGGCTTATTTCACTCAACATAATATCCTCAAGGTTCATTCATGTTGTCATATGCATCTTGATTTCATTTCTTCTTAGAGTTGAATAGTATTCCATTGTATGTATATAGCACATTTTGTTTATCCATCATTCGGTTGATGGACATTGTGCTGGTTCCATATTTTAGCAATTGTGAATAATGCTGCTGTGAACATCGGTGTACAAATGTCTGTTCATATCCTTATTTTCAATTCTTCTGAATATATTCCTAGTATTGGGATTTTTGGTTCATACAGCAGTTCTATATTCAGCTTCTTGAGGTACTGCCAAACTGTCTTCCACAGAAGCTGCACCATTCTACATATTCACCAACAGTGAAGGAGCATTTCTTCACATCCTTTCCAGCACTTGAGTTTTTCTGTTGTCTCATAATGGCCATTCTATAAAGTGTGAAATGGTATCTCATTGTAGTCTTGATCTCCATTTCCCTAATAGGTAGTGAGGTTGAACATTTTTTTTCATGTAATTTTTGGCCATTTGTATTTACCCTTTGGAGAAATGTATATAGAGTCTTTAGCCCATTTTTTAATTGGGTTGCTTGTCTTTTTATCGTTGAGTAATGTAAGCATTGAGGGTTATAAATTTTCCTCTCAGCACTGCCTTTGCTGCTGTATCCCATAAGTTTTGATATGTTGCATTCTTGTTTTCATTCATTTCAAGATAGTTATAGATTTCTCTTGCAAATTCTTCTTTGACCACTGATTATTTAAGAGTGTGTTGTTTAATCTCCATATACTTGAGAATTTTCCCTTTTTCCATCCATTATTGATTTCCAGCCTCATTTCATTATGAACAGAGAAAGTGCAGTGTATAATTTCAGTCTTTTTAACTTTATTGAGACCTGTCTTGTGTCCCACCATATGGTCTATCCTGAAGAAGGACCCATGAGTACTTGAAAAGAATATATATCCTGCTGTTTTAGGGTGTGATGCTCTATAAATGTCTGTTAAGTCTAATTCATTTATGATAATATAAAAACTCTCTGTTTCCTTATTTATCCTCTCTCCAGATGCTCTGTCCAATGCTGAGAGAAATGTATTGAAGTCTCCAACTATATTCTAGAGACATCTATTTCTTCCTTCAGTTTTGCCAGTGTGTGTCTCATATATGATGGGGCACCCAGGTTAGGTACATAAATATTTATTATATTTCTTCTTGGTGAATTGCCCCTTTTGGTAATATATAATGACCTTCTTCATCTCTTATAACAACTTTGCATTTAAAATTTATTTTGTCCAATATTAGTATCACTACTTCACATCTTATTTTGTTTACTACTTGCATGGAATATCTTTTTCCAACCTTTCACTTTCAACCTGATTGTGTCCTTACATCTGAGGTGAGTCTCTTGTAGACAGAATATAGATGGTTAATATTTTAAAAATCTGTTCTGTCAGTCTATGCCTTTTGATTGGGAAATTCAATCCATTAATGTTCAATGTTATTATTGTATAGGCATTACTTACTTTGTCCACTTTTTTCTTTAGCTTTCCATTTTCATAGCTTACTATTATCTGTCTTTTTATCCAGGCTTAATTAAAGGGTAACCTTTAAGTTACCCTTACTAATAATCTTCATTTCTACACTCTTATCCAAGTCTCTCACCCTTGTGTTTTCCTTTCAGGCTGTAGCACTCCCTTTACTATCTCTTGTAAATCTGATCTTGTGGTAACATACTCTCTCAGTTTGTCTGTGAAGACATTAAATTCGCCCTCAATTTTGAAGAACAGTTCTGCAAGATAAAGAATTCTTGGCTGGCAGTTTTTCTCTTTCAGTACCTTAAAAACTTCATACCACTTTCTTCTTGCTTCATGGTTTCTGATGAGAGATTGACACCTAATCTTATTGAGGTTCCCTTGTATGTGATGCTTTGCTTTCCTCTTGCTCCTATCAGAACTCTCTCTTTAGCTCTGGTATTTGTCATTCTGTTTAGTGGTATCTTGGAGTAGGTCTATTCCAATTTATTCTGTTTGTGGTGCATTGTCCTTCTTGAATATTGATATTTATGTCTTTCATAAAGGTTGGGGAATTTTTAGTCATTATTTCCTCAAATATTCTTTCTGCCCTTTTCCATTCTCTTCTCCTTCTGGGACACCTATAATGTGTATGTTTGTTCATATTGTTCTGTCACTCAATTCATTGAGACCCTGATATATTTTTTTCCATTCTTTTCTCTTTTTCTTCTCCTGGCTTTTCAAGTTCAGATGCTTGGCCCTCAAATTCACTAATTCTGTCTTCCATCAATTCAAATCTGATGTTATATTGCCTCTAATATATTTTTAATATCATCCATTATGGCTTTCCTTCCCATAAGCTCTGTTACTTTTTTTTTTTGCAGGCTTTCAAATTGTTCTTTAGATCCTTTATCTCTTTACCCTCATTTTCCTTTAACTCTTTGAATTGATTTAGGAGATTTGTGTGATCATCATTGATTATTTGCCTTAAATCTGTGTCTTGTCAGGATTTTTTATTTGTTCCTTTGGCTTGACCATCTCTTCCTGTTTCTTAGTATGATTTGTAAATTTCTGCTGAAGTCTAGGCACCTGAATATGCTGGTGAATTTACTCTGACTATCAATTTCTGTCTCTTGCCTAGTGATTTTGTTTCACAGCCCTTCTTTGATTTTTGGTTCAACTTATTCTATGTCTTTAAAATTGCCCAGCTTAAGTTATCCAAACAGGGCCATGGATTCACTAATGGGTGCAGATCAGATCCAAGAGGTCTGGTACATGAGAGAGTCCAAAATGTATTTTTCCTTCATAAAGTTTCCTGGTCTTTCAGCAGATGGTGCTATTGGTGAATCTTTCCAAGGAGGTATCTCTTTCAACCTGCACTTGCTGGAAATCCTGGTCTGACCAAAGCCAAGAGTTCAAGAGGGCTCTGCTGACCAAACTTCCTGAAGAGAAACCACTCTTTGCCCTCCACTGAACCCTCCCTCCTTCCAGGGATGAAGATGCCTGTTCCCCTCTCAGTTGACTGCTGTGAGCCATAATTTTATCCAGGCTGTTCACCCTGAGGGTGAGGGATGGGTGCCATTCCCAGCTATGGGGGTTAGTAACTTACTGTTTTTGTTTTGACTTCTTTGTCTCTTTGTCCCTTGCCCTTCTGGGAGCTACTTAGCAATTTCCTGGTCTGAAGAGCCCCAAATCAGCTCCTTTGGTTAGCTTTTTGCCCTACTTTCATTGTTTTTGTGAGAGAGTTGAGCCCTGCCTATCTACTCCAACACCATTTCCCCAGAAGTCTCTGAATAATTTACTTTTTATATTTATTAATTATCAAAATATGTAACAAATTTATAATTATTTAATTTCATTATTAATAATATTTATGACCAATTCAGACAAAATTTTATACTTGGAATATTATAAACATAAGAAATAAAAAATAAATTCATATCTTTTTTCATAAAAATATGTAATGGGATGAATAAATGACTCTCAGGCATAGAATATAATGCATTACTAAAATTGAAGGGAAAAAGGACAACTTGAAAATCCTGACCATTAAATAAGAACCTGTTCTTATATTTTTAAATGAATAATTATAAAATTGTTATAGTCTGTAGATTCCAATGTTATATTTAAAAGAGCAATATAATTGTTTAAAATGTCAACATTTAAAATATATTGGAAAGTACATATTTTACAACTATTTAAACTTAAAAGAAACATTTTAAATATCACCTTAAAAAGGGCTGTGAGCAAAAATATTTGAAGATCACTGTAATAAGCTATGTGGACTTGTGATAATTTCATTTAGTCTAAATTTAAATTTTCTAATCTGAAAAAATAGGCATAATTATACCAAACTTAAAAGGTACTGTGAGAGTTAAATGACAAATAAATACAAAAATCCTGGTATGAAATAAGCCCCCAGTGAATGGTAGCTCGAGTCACTCTCATTTTTCAAGTGAAGAAACCATCCTTCGAAAGATGGAGTAAAGCTTGTTCCATTTCCATTAAGAGGCATTGTGGAAGCAAAATCTTGGGTTGATATCAGCAGCCTTTTTGGGGGGAGGGGAGGGCAAAGAATCCCAGAGAGACTAAGGGACTCAGTCCCAAAGGTAGTAGAAGAGCCAGAACAGGAAACCAAGCATTTCCTCCCCTCCTCCATATACCCAGCACTTTCTTTTTGTCTGGTGCTGTGTATTAAACCCTCTTCAATCATTATATCATTTAATTCAATGGACAAATTTATATGTGTTTTACTTTTTAAAATATTTATTCCATATTGCAGATAAGAAAACAGAGCCCATGGAAGGTTAAGTAATTTGCCTGACATGAGACAGCTAGGAAGTATCTGAGGTAAGAATCCAGGTAAGCCTGTTCCCAAACGCAGTCCTGCCTGTCTTCAAACCTGTGTGCTTAATTTCCATTCTACATGCTCTTTCCTAAAGAAGGCTGCACCAGAGAATACAACTAGGATTGGTGTCTGGGTGTCAGAGTGGGTCTTCAGTTCCAGAGGCTTCGAAGCTCAGTGCCCAGTGGGCAGCAAGACTTACCAAAACCTATGTTGCCCACAGAGGGAACTCTAGGTCAGACTCAGAGCTGGTCGCTGAGTTGGACCCCAGGGTTAGAGTACTGCTCCATCTCTACCTCTTATAATTTCCAGTCAGGGACGGTGGCCTTCTGTCCTGGGTCAGACTTAAATAGCCACTGACTATCAAGTCCATGTACCCAGGGAAATCTAACCTAGGTTCTATGGGCAGGCTACATGAGAGGAAACCTTCTCTAAGAGGGGGTCTTGATGGCATCATTCTAGTGAGAAAGACTTTATTGACTAGGAAAGCAACACAATACAGTATAGTAAGTTCTCCAAAGATAAGTACAGCAGAAATGAGATGACAGGGGGTCGGGGGAGCTCACAACTCAGCCCAGAGGAGGCCACACCTAAAGGATGAAAAGCACACTACCAGCAGGGAACAACAAGAAGTGGGGGAAGAATGATGAATAGAGGGGTGGTAAAAGGTCTTTAGGAAGTAGAAAGCAGGGGCTGGATGGTGGAGGACCTTCAACATCATGGTAAAGGGTTTGCACTGTATCCATTGCCATGGGGAGCCATGGAGTGCATAGGTCACAGAATGAACCTATTTCATTAGTGTGATAGAATGGTAAATACCCCGGCCACTGTGTGGAGAAGTGAGTGAGCAGGGATTGGAAATGGAACAGAAAGGGGTGAATCATGGGGACCAGTTCAGAGGCTTTGCTATAACCCAGGCAAGAAATGATGAGGATTCCATTAAAAGTAGTGGCAATGGGATGGGATGGGATAGGAGGCAAAGATAAGAGTTTCCCTAAATGTGGTCCTGCTTCAGAATCACCAGGAGGTCCATCTGAAAAACAGTCTAGATTTCCAGACCAACTGAAGGGGAAATTTTTTAAGGGTAGGGCCCAGGAGTCTATATTTTTATCAATTACCCCCAGGAGATCCTTATGCATATTGAAGTTGAAGAATCACAAGATTAGAAAAGTGTTAAGTAGAATGGACTGTGTTTGATTAACAGTTGATCTGGGGGGAGGAACAAATGAGTTAAGTCTCACTACCAGAATCTGGGCTTGGGCAACCAATGGAAGGTGGTACAAAATCCATGGAAATAGATAAAAGGAATCATGCCTTAGGTCAAGGTTCTAGAAGAAGAGCCCGAGTTGGGATTCTTCTGCAAGTGATTTATTGAGAAAGTGTTTCAAGTACTCTCAGGAGACGCTTGTAAGGAAATGAGGAAAGCAAGATAAAAATGTGGATTCAGCTAAAGTCTAGTCTCAGCCAGAGCACACGGGGAGAAATGCAGCATGAATGGCTCCATATAGTTTTCCTGCCTTGTGGCAAGGGGGCTGGACTTTTATACCCTGCACCAGTCAGTCACTGGCTGAGGGCTACCTCTGCTGGGGGAGGAACAGCCTCCTAGGCATCTCTGGGCAAGGTGGCACTCATCAGCTGAGAGCAATTTTCTGGACAAGGATGTGGTTGTGAGCCATTAGCAGCCAACACTCATAGCCGCTGGTGAGACTATGCTGCAAGAGAGGAAGAAATTATTATATTATACAATTATTAAACAAGAAAAGGATACCTTAGATCTAAACAGGTTATTCCAATAAAAACTGGGAGATGGAAGATGTAGTGGATGCTGTGGGTGGAGGTTATGCCTTGCTCTTCCTCCTTCCCCAAATGTCAGGAAATACAAAAGGCAGGCCCCCTTGCCTCAAGGTGGTGCAATTCTTACTCCAGAGCTCCCCATGGGACCAGGCTGAAGCTAGTGTCCACCAAGATGGCATGCTTGCCTAACTTGCTTCTTGCCCTGTCCTGCCTTCCTCACCCGTGTACTCCTAAGAACAGTCCCTCAGGAAATCACTTCCCCAAGAATCCCTGCCTCAGACACTGACTCTAGAAAACCTGATTTTAGACAAGGAAGGAGAAGGGAAGAAAAAAAAATGTAGATTTTCTCTTCTTTCAAGGTGGAGGTAAGAGTGGGAAGATAATCAAGAAATTCTTTCATTCTCCACCTTGTTAAAGAAATATGTTCATAATTTCTAAAACATAAGAGAAACAGAAAGAAAACTAGAGCAATGCAACAAAAGGTATTGCATGCAATCTATCAGCAGTCTGTCAACTCTAAACTCTAAAATAAATCCAGGATCACTTCTCATCTCATCCTCTGGTCTAAGCCAGCTCAGTCTCATACTTGGATAACTGCAACGGTTTTCTTGCTTCCACTCTTGTACCCATCCAACATACTCTATTTGCAACACAACAGTAAGAGTGATCCTATAAAAATGTAAATCAGGTCAGTCCTTAAAGAGGTTTAAAATGGCTTGAAGGCCCTACCATATTTGTCCCTCCCCCATGCCTCTCTGATCTCTCCTGCCAAGACTGTCTCACTTGCTCCCTGCTCGGCCATCTTGAGGTTTCTCAAGTGTACTAGGCACTAGCCCTTCCTCTGTGGGAATGCTCTTCCTCTGAATATATGCACGACTCCCTCCTTTACCTTCTCCAGTCTTTTCTGAAATGACACCTTTCCAGTGACCCTTTCCCCATCCACTGTGTTTAAATTTCAAGTGCAGTTTCATTCCCTGCTTAATTTTTTCCATAATACTCATCAACACCTGACATTCTATATAATTTATTTCTTTATTTGTCCCCACTAGAATGTAAGATCCATGAGACTAGATATCTTTGTGCGTTTTGTTTGCTGAAATATACCCAGTACCTAGAATAATGCCTGGCACATAGTAGATGCTTGGTAAATGTGTTGATTGAATTGAATGTATCAATAAACATAAGAAAAATAATTCAAGGGAAAATTAACTCGAAAGAACAAAGGATGTTATTTTGTATGGATAAAATATATGACCCAAGAGGAAGATTAAATATTTATGAAAATTCATGTATTAAATAGCATATTTAAAATATGTGTACTAAATTTGTGAGCAATTGCTCAAATTTGTTGGAAATTATACATAAATCATCTTACCACTTAGAATTAGAGACATCAAGTTGACAAAAGATAAAAATGAAGAGAAGAGAATTAAATAATGATGTTAGGAGTTTGTTGTATATATATATATGTATATATCATCTATTTATCATCCATAACCATCTATTTATCTTCTATCTATCATGTATCTATTCATAATTGTCCCTTAGAAATAAAAGACATAAGAACTATGTGGAACTATCACAAACAGATTCACTAGCACATGAACTGTGCAATGTCTGTTTTCCACCTAGTGGAGCTTTTGGAGAGAGGGACTTCCTCATTTCTCTTTGGAACCCAGCATGGCTCTGGTAGCATACATACCCAGAATATTTATTTTGCTTTATCATAATAATAGATGAAATTAGAAAAAAATTGCTATCTTTTTTGCCAAACTGCTTTTAATTTATTGAACATACATTCTTTTAAAAAATAGCTCTTAGTAAACTAGGAAGGAAAGGAATATTTTCTTAACATTATAAAGAGTATCTCTCTGAAACCAAGTTATAATAAATAACTTGAGATATTCTTATTAAAGTCAGGAGCAAAAGAAGTTTTCCTGCTTTTATGAGTAATATTTTTCTGGAAACTCCAGCTCATTACATTAATCTAGAAAATATTAAGAAGTATAAATACTGGAAATAGAGGGGACATACTTATCATGAGTTATACATTATATACATGAAATTATTTTCTAAACCCAAGTTTCCAAACCCAATTATTTCTAAACCCAACCAATGTTCTGATTAACTGTTAGAACTACCTAGGTTCAAAGCCTCATTGTGATAGTTTGTACCACATCATTTGCTGGCTCAGTGACTAGATCTCAATCATCTGCTCTATGTCAAATATCAATACAGTCTGAGAGCACTGAATCACCAAAACACCTGTAGGGCCAAGCTGAGGCCACCACAACACAAATAGGGAGAAGTGAGGAATATATATTCTTTAAAATATTTATCATAGTTAAATTTTACATTCATTGTCTGCTAATTCCAAAAGCTTGGTAATCTGTGAGTTTTTTCTATGCATTGATTTTTTTGATTGATTGCAAGTCATGTTTTCTTATTGAAGCTGGCTAGTAAAATAGGGAATCAATACACGAATCTGGAACCTGGCAAGAAGTCCATGTGGTCATCAATACCCCCAAGATGGCTGCTGGAAGACCCTTGCAAGATTTCTGCCACCCAGAATGAGATTCCTTCTGGAAGCCAGGAGAAGTCCTGGATATTCTCCACGGACATTATTATTGGGCCCACCCAGGGGATTGATGGGTGGGGTAATCAATCAAAACAACAAACAGCTGGGACTCCTCCCATGCCATTAGCAAAGGGGCAGAATAATTAATTGTTTAAAAAGCAGGCCCAAAACCTTTCTCACTCTCTCTGCTGAGGCCCTCTTGGCTTCTGCGCCCTGCTCTTGCTGTGTCCCCCCTGCATGGAACAACACGCAAGTAAAACCTGGACATTTATAACCTATAATGGGAAATGGTAGTTTCTAAATCAGCTCTCTTAATCACTCTTCAGCCCCTTACTCTCTACTGAGGACCCGTGATCTGTTATTTTCTTTCATTTCTCTTCTCTCCCTACCTTAATAAATTACTGGCCTAACTAACCCGACATGCTCTGAAATTCATTTCTGCAGCATAAGTCAAGAACCTAGAAAAAATCCGGTAACATTATTTTCACATGTAATTTTTGAATATATATTGGACGTTGTGGACAATATGCTATTGAGACCCTGGTGTTATCTTCCTCTGAAGTGTATTGAGGATTGTTCTAGCAAGCTCTTAAATTACTGGTGGATTATCTTGATTTTTGTGGACATTCAGTTTTAGTTTTATCAGGGTAGGTCTATTTTCATTTGCTCTGAGCTACAGCTAGAATCCCTTAGTACAAGAATAAGGTGTTTTGTCCTCAAGCATGGCCATTCTGGGTTTCAATAGAAAGCCCAAAGCGCTTACAATCCCATCTAACTCGATAGTATTCAAAACTACAAATTACCTCCCCTTTGATGGGCAGCTGCTGAAATCTGTGCTCAGTCTTTCAGACTTCCAGCTGTTGTTTTTCCCCTTGGACTTCATGAATTGTCATCCCATACCTGCATATTTGCATGTTTCAGAGTCAGCCAAATATTTGAGGAGAGTTTATATTTAGATTTATTGGTTTTATCCTCTGTGGCTCCCTCCTTTCTAGCATTCCCTCCTTAATTTGAAAATATCTTGGCAGAGTTGAGTTTTGTCCTCTGACTCCTCTGCCCAACATGACAGTGGCTTCCTGGTTGGGCTCTATCTGCCATGTGCCTTATCCAATTGGCAATGTCCTGAGGGGAAAAGCCATGTAAATGGAGATCTTTGCCAAAGTGGTTAAATCTCCTCCAGTTTCTAATTTTGTCACTCTGTAGTGCCTTCAAACAGTTGTTTTCAAGTCCAGAGTTTATAATTGTTATCAGCAGAAGGGTAAATCTAATACAAACTGCCATTATTGGAACACTTAAAAATACACTTGAATTTTTGCTTGCATTCCTCAAAGTGTATTAAAATGAAAGTCAAACAATTTCTTGAAATCCTTCTTATACTTTTCCCTTCTTTCCTTAATATTCTCTGGACCTGTAACCTTAGAAGCATTCTATCCTCTCAGCCCTTCACTCTCAGCTTGGAGCTCCAGTATATATAATCCTTGTATTTCGGGTTCTTCCCCTTTCCTTCCACCTCTTGAGTCCTTTCTCTGTCTCTCTCTTTATTCCAATTTAGTATCTCAAATGCCTGGTAACTGGCCTGGAAAAGATAGAATTTTCCCTGCATTTGTGGATGGAGGGGTGGTGTAGGAATGGAAGTGAGAGAAACTGATCCAGCCAAGATTATTGGGGATCTCATATGTTGAGACATTTTATCCTTGCACTCAAATTTCTCTCTCTGAC
>JAQZBX010030154.1:0-26946 GCA_029593785.1 Cabassous unicinctus | reverse complement strand
GAGAAAATATTTTTAAATTTCTATAATCATGTTGCTTTCCCATATTTTCCACAAAAATTATTTCAATTGTGCTTATCTCTTAAATTTCTAATATCCCCACCCATTGCTGTGACTCTCAGAATTTAACTTGGCCTCAAACATTAGAGTAATTAAAAGCCAATACATAGGGACTCACCAATCTTGCCAGAATCAAACTCACCAATTTAATTACATCTGTTACGTTCATCTCAGTTTTTTTGCTTCCTTTATAATAAAATTATTTCTCATCTACCCAAAACTATCTCTCCATCAGTTCTAAAACACATGATATCATCCAACCCTTCTCACAAAATCAACAAACTTATACAAACAGCAAAAATCACAAAATTTATATTCTCCTTCAGTTATGACCCTTTCTCTCCACTCCTTTTATTCTGAAGTTAAACTTTTGAAAAAACTTCTCTAAACATACTATGTCATTTTACCTGATCTCTTACTACCCATTTAATCACTAGTCCTATTTATTTTCAAATATTTTTTTCTTAGGATAAACCAAAATTGAAAGCCATTTGTATGACTTCCCTAATTTCATTCTTTTCCTACCCTTCTCATGGGTATCCATTATCGTAGTGTTTTTGTGTATCATTTCCTTTCCATATTTTTAATATTTTCACTATGTGTACCACCCACATTTGTGTTATATATATATGTCATCAAATTTTTTATTTAATGTATCATTTTATACATATTCGACACAACTTGATTGATCTCCCATAATTTTTTTTTCTTTTTGAGATTTATCCATTTTGGGATGTCCCATTACTAGGTATACAGTGAGTTTACAATGACTCCATGTTCTCAGCTAGAATCATGGCTTTAATGCCACATATGTTCTGATAATTCTCAAATTTACATTTCTATTTCTGATTCTCCCCTGAACTCCATATTGGAATATACAAGGGCCTACCTGACATCATCTTTGAATGAGTATTAGGCTTCTCATACTTAAATTCAATTCTGAATTTCTAATGATGTTCCAAATCTACTATTCCCTCAGTATTTCCTGTCATTTTAAATAGTAATCCATTCTTCCATTTAGTCTGGTCAAACATCTTAGATTCATGGTGAAAGTTTTCTTCATGTACTTTGGATTTTTTTTCCCAAGCTATTCATTTTCAGTCATAGCTGTCATCTACAGGAGTCCCCCTGCTCTCCAGTCATAACCATCTAACTGGTATCTCCACTTCCATTCTTCTCCAGCCCTAAGTTTTGTTTTGTTTTAAGTTGTCTTTTTAAAATATTCATCTCATCATGTCATTTATCTGGCCCCTGCCTTTCCAGCCTATTTTGTGCCATTCTCCATTCTCCAATAATATTTGACTTCTTTTCCAATCATTTTCCTGACTCAGGGACTTCAAGCAGATTTCCAGAGAAAGGTAACTATTCTTCCTGTGTCTGTGATTTATTCTCTATAATTGTGGGTCTTTACATCTCAGCATAATTACTACCTCCAAAGAAAGGTTGTATATGATCCCTTATTCTCAGTCAAGATCCATATTACACTTTCTCATAGTACCCAGTAAATTTCCTTCATATAACTTTCTTTCTTTTTTTTTTTTAGGAGGTACCGGGGATTGAACCCAGGACCTTGTACATGGGAAGCAGGTGCTCAACCACTTGCTCTACATCCATTCCCCATATAACTTTTAATATTTTGGCAATTTTATACAAAAAGCCATGGGTGCTTAAATTCTGATTAACCATAATTCTTGATTTGACTCACGCATGATCTTCTTTCTTGGGAATATATATAAGTACCTATTTATAAGACAAAAGTCATCCAAGAATCCACCACACAAACAAGATAAACACGTTTGATACTAACCCACATTTACCTATGTGTTCATGCCTCGTATTCTCCCCTACATTGCCCTTTGGAAATAACCATTATCCTAAATCATGTTTATCAGTCTCATTTTATAAAAATGAATTTAATTTTAATTTTACTTTGGTATAGTTTCAGTTTAACTTGGACTTGTTTTTCTACTTAAATATTAATTTTTTTAAATGTATCTAGACCTCAGTTTATTACTTATCTTTCATTCATTTTTAAATTCTGTATAATATGTTATTGAGTGAACAATTTGTACATTCTCCTTTAGAGAATTTGAGTTGTTTCTGGGTTTTTGTTCCTGCAAACAATGATACTATAAGCATACTTATACATATTTTCTAGTCTACCATGTGGTAGGCAGAATTTTGCCCTTTGTCCATCACCTCTTGATGTTTCTCCCAATAATATGTTATATTACATGGCAAAAGAGGCTTTGCAGATATAATTTAGCTTATTAATCAGCCAACTTTAATTAGGGAGATTATCCTGTAAAATCTGAGTGGACCTAATAAAGTCATATGAACCCTTAAAAAGATCTTTTCCTGGCTAGCAGCAGAAGAAAAAGTCAGAGATTTGAAGCATGAGGAGGATTCAATATGTTGTTGTTGGCTTAAAGATGAAGTGTCAAGGAAACAGGGACTTCAGTCATACCACTGAATTCTGCAAACAACCTGAATGAGTTTGGAAGTGGAATCTTTCCCATAGCTTCCAGATAAGAGCCCAGCCTAAATGAAAACTTGATTTTGGCCTTATGATTCCCTGAGCAGAGGACATAGTGAAGCCATTATTTCCCTATACCTTGACCCACAAAACTGTAAGATAATAAATGGGTGTTTCAAGACACTAAGTTTGTGGTAATGTTACAGAAGCAATAATAAACTAATACAACATGTTTAAGAGATTCTCTTGGAGTGTAATTGCTCCATTGTTCAAAAGGCATATCTTTTATTTTCAGTGGTGAATTTCCAGTGCCTAATGTAGTGTTTGGTTCATTTTGAAGTCTTAATAGATGCTAGTGGATTAAATGAATGAAAGCAAAACACAAATTGCTGAAATCTATAGATATTAAAATAATTAAAAGGAGAATTGAGTATGAAATAGGAGGGTAAATATGATAAAGATAAAAATAATGAAATATTTTATTGCATTACAAATAATATAAGAAATTGATACCTAATAAATGTGAGAATGTAACATATGGAAAAAAATTATAAGTTAAATACCTGTAGTTCCCATATTATGAAAACTTATACTAAAATATTGATTGCAAAGACAAGTTTATAGAATTCAAATTCAAAACACATTTTCACAAGGAAATACTATTACAAAGAGCCAAAAAGTTTCCAGCATTATCTTAAAAAGCTAGATTAATCTATAACTTAATTGATCATTTCCATGAATCATACAGGATAAGAATTGTCAAGTCATGTTAGTAGTAGAAAGCTCATATCAGCAAATGGCAGAAGTATATTTGGAAAGTAAAGCCAGAAAATAGAAGATAAGGTATTATATTTGATGCAATTGGAAATCATGTTACTTTCTTGGAGGGTATTGCTATAATAAAACAATAGTGCAATCAAGCTATCCTAAATAGTTTACATGGGGTAGATAAGAGACTAGAAGCAAAGACATCAATAGGCCTCTGCATTTAATTCAACTACCTGAGAAACAAGAGCAAATTTGAGTTGTGGCAGTCTGAATAGAGATATCTTAAATATCATTTGCCTAGGGCTTGGTGATGAATTGATTATAAAGAATAAAAGGGTGGTACTAAGGATTTTATGAATATTCAGTAGATGGTGAGAGTGAGTTGAAGTCGTAAACTTGTAATTTTCTAAAAAGAACATGTCATTCTTTATTCTGTTCTACACAAAGTAATCTCAGCAGCCTGATTTTGTGCAACAGTAGTAGGTCTGACTGTCTAAACATATCTTTAAATTTCCCCCTATATCTCCTCATTTTACAGACTGTATTGCTTCCATTTGTGCTGCATCATTCCAGATCAGATTCAGAGTTTGTTGTATTTAGTATATTTTCTAAGCTAATGTACAATTATTCTGACAAATTGATCTAACTGCATTCCTTTTGTCTTCGTTTGGTTGGGCAGCCCATACTCCAATTTGATGACATTCATGTAGTTTATCTTGACAAGGCCAAGATTTTTGCTGCATGAACAATAGAAGTAAGATCTAAATCCAGAAATTCCCCAAGCTACTTTTTTGGTTAGGCTAGTAATGCATTATTGGCTAAGCTATAATTAAGCTAAGACTTAATTATTTTGTTTCAGCATGTCTTGTAATACTAAGAAAAATTACTTTTACTTCTTTTCTCTTTCTGTGCTTTATATGTAAAGTTTTGTATATAAGTTGCCTTTTTTAGTCAGCTTTTACCAACCATAACGCAATGCAATATTGCTGGACCAAAGCATAGTATATTTACACATGAGAACCTATAACTTCCTCTTTTGGCATACGTATATCACAATATAAACATAATCTCAAATCCCCCTATTTCTGAATTTATTCTTCATCACTTAACCATTTTTTCTTAAATAATTGTGGCACATTAACACTATGGCATTTTCAAAAACAATGTGTATAAATCTATACAAGGAAAATTACAGCAGAAATCATGCCTTTGGAATGACCCATGAATTTTGAAGCAGAAGGTTATTTGATCAAGAAACAATGATCAGACTTAGTATAAAATACTCAAACGATAATTTGTCATTCACTAGTTATTTGTAAAATTCTTATAAATTTTATTTATAAAATTCTTTACATTGTTAAAAAATAATAGGGAGGTATATATATATATATAATGTATGGAAAATCCGTCTATGATATTTAAATCTAATACTAGGCTGAAAGTTCCTGAGAGCAAAGAGGTCGACTGTCAGTGTTCTATAAAATGTAAACATACACATGTCTGTATCATATACTATTGTACACACTAAACCTAACACTGAGCCTCTGTGCTACATATATTGGTTGAATTAATATAAGAGTGAATTTATAAAAGAATCCAATTAACAGAGAAAATTCCTGACTTAGGTCAGTGCATACCTAAGTACATATGAAAATTAAAATACAATGATAGATTATTGCAGCAATATAGAGACCTTCATAATCTTTAGAATGAAATGCATGCATGCAAGCATCAGTTTCTGAGGCTATAACTACAGCTCTTGTGCTGGAGAATCATTTGGTGGACCATGCCCATTAAAGAACATTTTTCAATCAGTTTCAATATTAGAATTGAAAGGATAGAAAACAACAGATTTGAAACATTACTGCAGTTGCCTTTTTTTCCTGCATGTATTCAAAAAAAAGCTGAAAGAAGTTATCTTGAAAGGGACTAGGTTAAACAAGTTATTTACTATATTGATAATCCTAGCAATTGGACTATATATATATATACACACATTTTTAAAAAGATACTTAGATTACATAAATGTGACATAAAAAATATAAGGGATTCCCATATGCCCTGCTCCCTACCCCTCCCATACTTTCCCACATTAACAACATCCTTCATTCGTGTCGTACATTTGTTACAATTGATGAACACATATTGGAGCATTGCCACTAAGTGTGGATTGTAGTTTACATTATAGTTTAAACTCTTTCCCACGCATTTTTGTAAGTTATGACAAGATATATAATGGCCTATATCCATCATTGCAATGTCATTCAGGACAATTCCAAAGTCCCAAAAATGCCCCCACATTACATCTGTTTTTCCCTCTCCCTCCTCTCAGAACCTCCAGTGGCTACTGCCTCCACATCAATGATATAATTTCTTCCATTGCTAGAATCACAATAAGTATGGTCTACTTTGGTTCATAGTTCATTCCCCAAACCTGAGGATTCTGGGATGGTGAAGTTCACTCCACTTCTAATTGAGAGGGGGCTGCAATCCATTAGGGACAATGGATGGGGCTCTCTTGCTTGTAGTTGTAGACTCTCTCAGTTCCTTGGTATGGTAGTTTTCCATCATCCTTTCCTTGTTAATTGCCCTGGGTGAGACCAATGATCTGGAGAGTAGGTGTTGCAACTCCATTGAGATTCAGGGCCCAGCTGGCACATGGACAGCCAAAAGATTTAAGTCTCTTGGACGTGCAGCTACCAACTCTAGTACTAATTATATAGGTTCAAATAGAAGAACAGAAGAGCCATGTGTAGGGAAACCACAACTGAGTCCAACACTGTCACCCTGGGGAGCATAAATTCCAAAGAAGGGCCCACTGGCAAGGCACCAAACTCCTGAGCTATCTGCCCTGAATATAGTGTCTAGGTGTCTCTAGTGCCCTCAGGAGCCCTGCTATCTGGGGTAGTATCTACTTTGGCATGTCAATGAGATCCTGCTGAGAAGTGCATAAGCATAACCTCTGGAATGACCTCCCAAATCACTTTGAAGTCTCCCAGCCATATAAACTCATTTGTCTTTACCTTTTCCTCCTTTTGGTAAAGGTCTTTTTCCAGTTGCATTTCTAGTTGGTGCTTGTTAGTAATCCCTCGGTGCCAGGAAGGCACATCCACGGGAGTCTTGTTCCATGCTGGGGGGTAGGTAATGTATAGATATGCTGAGTTCTACTTAGAGAAAGGCCAAGAATTTCAACTCCTGGGTATATGCCTAACAGAAATGAGTGCATATATGCAGCACAGACAGGTACAAGTACAGTCATTAAGTGCAATTAATAATATCTAAAAAACTGGAAATAATCTACAATAGTTGAACAGGAGATATTATATGTTATATGTATTATATAATATAGTCATACAATGAACTTCTATACAGCAATGGAAAAGAAATGACTACCATTTGAAGCTACAATACAGATAAATCTCCTAGACTCATAGAAAAGAATTCCAAACACAAAATAGTACCTACTACAGAATTTCATGCATAAAAAGTACATAGTTTAATCTAATCGAATAGAATAGAAATCAGAATACTGGTTACCTTTGGAGGTGAAAAATGATTTATGTGCAGGACGCGTCTGGGGTGTTGGTCATGTTCTATACCATGATCTGGCCAATGGTTACTCTATTGTCTTCACTATACAAAAAATCACCAAGCACCAAGCTGTAAATATAACCGTTATAATTTCACTATTCTTATCTTTCTCTTCAATAAAAAGTTTACCACCATTTAAAGAAATAAATAAAATAATACAAAAATATCATGTACAAGTATCTATCAATGTTTTTCTTCAAGAAATGAAACCACTTTATCGTTGATACAACATTCAGTTCATTAATTAGTGTCCAAATATCTGGTTATATTGAGCACATTTGTTATTGCATTGTGAAGTCGTCAGCAACAGCATACAAATCAAATAATTTGTGAAACTTAAGCTCCTTGATATTGCCTTTTTGGATATAATGTTACAAGGTTTGTACTCTAAATGAGTCAATTCCCTTTTAACATTTTAGAAAGAAAGCAGATTTTAACAGGGATCCAACTAATGCTGTCCAGATTACTTTGTGGGTTGATTTGGAATTTTTAATATAACTTTATGTGCTTCTTCAAAGCTGATAATAATGATTTTTAGTAGTAGCATAATAAAATATTACATTTATTGAGTATTTAATATAGGTAGTGCACTGTAGTAAACACTTTATCCAGGTTATCTCATTTAAAGCATCATTGCACCCTATGAGACATTGTTATAATTATGCTCACTTTATAGATAAGGAAACTGAGTCTTAAAGAAGATAAGAGCCTTATTCAAGGTCATACATTTGTAGGTGGTGGATTCTGAGTTCAAATTTAAGCTGTCTGCTGCAGAAGCTCATAGATCTAGATGTTTAGCTCAATGCCAAGGAAATAATCCTTAGACTTGCCACTTCTGTTAAGTTCCAGAGACACTAACAGTTAAAGATCAATTGCAGCATCTTGATGTTGTCTTTATATAGTTTTCTCCTTATTTACTTAAGTGATCTCAATTTGTTTCTTATGCATTTAAGTGCTCAATTATGCTAATCGGATTCCCAGGGGATTTGCTCTTCTCTCTCTCTCTCTCTCTCTCTTTTTTGTTTATATGATCACAGAGGCTTCCCTTGTTAAACAATATATGGACTAAACTTTTCTCCTTGATGAATTTATCATACTTGGGCTGTATTTCCTGATATTGCTTTTTATTCCATCAGAGATTCTGATATGGGTACTCCACCATTTGTAAAATTTTAATGATTCTTTTATAGAATGCTTATTAATTGCTGCACCTGGCTGCAGAGAAATATTGCTAGCACTGTTGACATATACTGATGATTTTCGTTTTGCTTCTACAGATGTTGCCACAATGCTCAACCTAGTTATGTCTTTTGAGCAACATATATCATGAGCATTTAGAAACCTGAATTACCTTTTAAGAAGTATTTAGTTTCTAAGTTCTCAGAATGATATTTATGCACTGTTTAGTTCTACAGTTTAGGTGATAATTAACTGGATTAAAAAAGATTAAAAATGCTGGAGGTATTACATTGAAGAGTAAGTGTCAGCCTCGGGTGTTCTGATTACTGGCTTGTTTACTTATCAGATATGTGCCATATACTCAGTGATGACATTGCTCTTTACTTTTCATAAGAGTGTAGTATGATGAGGCCAGAAATACAGATCCCACATAAGGAAAGAGCAAAACACCCCATCTTGCTTTACTCTTCAACTAAAAGCAATGGATATAAAATACCACTGGTTTAGGTTATATTTCAAACATTTTATCCCACCCCATTGCCATCTTACTTCAATCACAAAAATATTAGCTGTGCTTTTTTTAACTGGAGGTAATTGGATTCTTATTGCTAGAACTATTCTTTATGTACTCTTACATGTTTCTCATCTTCATTCTGCAACCATAGCTAGAATATAACATTCTCAAAAATAGAAACTCTACATTTTTATGCGTCTCCACAATTTTTAATTTAGTGCATGACATGTGGTAGATAATATTTAGTAATAATACACCCTAATTCACATGAAAAGTGCATAATATGCCCTTGCATGATAACTCTGAGTGAATGCAGTGGAAGCTTTATGTATATCTATGCTTTTCCTTCCTTTCTTCATGCCTATAAGTAATTTCATTTCTCATTTAACTGAATATTATAAAGCAAAGCAATCTATATTGGGGAGTGAGATGTCCCAACAGCTAAGTGAATCGGAGTTATAGAAATTTTAGGGTAAATTACCACGAGAAGTTTGAGCAATAAAACAAATGTTTTTCATTAAAGTGTATCTTCGCATAATCTTAGTCTCTGGTTTAGGTTTATGGTAGATTATAGCAGGGAAGAAGGGGAGCATGAAGACCAAAAGAATATTATTTCAATCATGAAAACGTATTGAGGTAGCAGGCAGCTTAGGCAGAAGATGACACAGGCACAGGCATCACCGCTGGAAAAGTGAAAGTCTAAGAAGGGCAGAGGAATCTGGTGCCAGGAAAAAGGCAGAACTCAGGCAGCAGGATGGGAAAAAATTGAGAGTCAAATCACAGCGAGTCTACACTGATATTCTTCTGTAAGTGCTAGCTAAGCCTTATGTAATATGCCTTGAATCAGGACTAGTACAACTCAGGGACAGGGATGAGCCTAAACAGGTGATTCCAGATCTGGGGAAATTGATTTAGACACTGGAAAAATAGGCAGGGCTGAAAGAAGCGAAGAAGAGTTATTTTTCCCAAGGATATTTTATTTTCTAAGGTCATGTAATTATCAGGAATGAAAATCTTAGGCTTAGAGAAAGATAAAGTTTAGTTATGGGCCATGGTTTCATTTTATCTTTGCTATTAACTTCATTATTTGGCTAGATGAAAGGTTGCTGTAATGTTTCTTGTCCACTGACATGTTTATCTGGCACTGATTTTAATGTCAGGGTGAATTCAACTCTAGTGTTTTATGACCCATATCTTTAACAACACCTCAACATTTTCATCTTCCTTAAAATCCTGACCAAACATCTTTTTCATATATTCATCATCATGTACCAGCTTGCTAGATTGAAGAGTGATGGCATTACCAAACTTCAATAAAGAACCATAATTTTTAATTCTTGAAGGTGGATCTTCTCTATTCTCTGTATTTTTAGATTTGAATCTATCTGTATCTATCTATCTATCTATCTATCATTATGGGTCATACTCTATAAAAACCTTTGCTTTAAACAGCTTCAACTTTATGACCCCAAGTTTAAGTGCACTTTCTCAATCTAATAAATCTTAGAATATTTGAGATGCTTAATTCTTAAAATGCTTTTGGTTTCATATCTGTGAGAATGATGGAATTGATTAATTACCTTGATTAATTTATAATATTTAATTCTATCAATAACTATAATTCTTGCTTTATTATTTTATTCATTATGGAATCATTGACTAATTTAATAGGTGTAATGTTTCATACTTCTGTTGCAAGTGTAAGTGACAGATATGCACCTCCCAATTTCACTAAATAAAACAAACAAGAACATGCCCTTATGTTGCAGTATTAAAACTATAGGTGTTGTCAAGCAAGACTCCTCCAGCCCATTGACACATTCAATTAATTTCTAAATTACACCAAATTGCTTGAAAAAATAACAGAAATTTAATAAATGGTTTTATCCTAATTGACAAAAATATATCTTGAAATATCCTTACTGAATACATTTCTACTTTTGTCCACACCAGCCATTTATGAGTCCATCAGCAGAAATTTAATACATACCACCAATGTAAAGAGTGTGAATCTTATATAAAATAACTTTTACATTAAATTAATAAATACTGCAATTTAAAATCAAGGCATGCTCTGAATTTTGAACAAATATGTAATGTGTATCTTTTAAAGCAGTGCCTTTCGTTGAGGAATTGGAAATAATTGAAACTTCCCCAAGAGTATTTTAATCACCCCTGGTTCACACTGTAGCTAGGCCAGAATGACATTTAAAGTAGCAAGGAACAACATTTAATAACCATGGTCTGGTTATTTAGCAGTAGTGTAGTCAAATAAGGGTAAGCAAAATGTACATGTCTTCCAAGGCTGAAATCTCTAGTTTCTTCTCTAATACAAGAGGCTCTAATTATAAGACTTGGGAAGCAAGTTATATTTTTCTTAAATCACTTACTTTTCACTTTTTGCATAGCCTTATTCAAATGATCTCTCCTCTTCTCTCATAGATATGATCGTAGATATTTTACCAACTGGTATAATCTTACTGCATGCTAGTCACCAACTATGAGCAATTCACTTTTGCAATTGATATGATTTGCTTATTAAGAGCCATGCTCACTGCTAACCCCAGTTTGTGAGCTAGTTCTCCTGATGGCAATTAGAAACAAACCACTACATTCCTTAACTGCCCATTATCAAGAAATTGCAAAGGGCTGATGGATTGAATTCACTTATTGTCTGATTGATCTGCATATAATTCAAGATATACAATTTCAATAGCACAGTTTGCAGTAAAACACAGTTCCAGTGTGGCAATAGTGCAACTGGTTTATATTTCATATAGTGCTTACGTATAGATTTTTTACTTGATATTTGTAAACAAATTCTGAAAGCAAAATGCCCCCAAACCATAGATTTCCTTTTTAAAAGCTAAAAATTTACATAATGCAATTTGGTTTCCACAAGTCAAATTTGTGGTTATGAAGCAAGGACTTTGGTATTCAGGAATACTACCAGAAGTCGCAGTTTTCAAAATTATGTCACAGTCATAAACAGGTTGCTTGAGACAGACGGCTAGGTCACCTTGATGGAAAAAGTCACTTCTGTCCCTAGGGAATTCTCAATGTAGGACTTTTCAGAAATAATCTGAAAGAAAAAAAATCTTAAAAATAAAAGTGACCATTGCTTGGGCCTGTGGTTCTCAAACTTTAGTGAGCACGAGAATCATCTGGAGAGTTCAAAACAAACCTTTCTAGGTCCCACACCCAAGAGTTTCTTTTACATTAGGTCTGGAATAGAGCCTGTAGCAGTTTGGCATTATTTATGAATTCCAAAAACAGATATTGGATTATGTTTGTGAACTGGTCTTTTCCTCTGGGCATATTAGATTATATTGGATTCAGAGGTTTACTTTGATTAAATAATGATTAACGCTTTGATTGGGCTACATCAGTAGGACAGTGATTCCCCACCCCCTTGGTGGGTGGGGATTCATGGAAAAACTGCACTGCAGAGAAAGGAGGTTGGAGTTTTAATGCTGGAGCCTCAGGAAGTAAGCACACAGAAGCAGCTGCTTCTGACAGGTGTAGTGGTTTAGAGTGCTTTCACGATTAGGGCAGTCAATCAACAGAGTCATTTAAAATTCTACCTTGAAATTTATCTCTACACATCTATCTTCAATGTATTTCCCAAGCATCAGCTGCATCACAATGTGGTGTGAGTGTGTGGAAATATATCTATATACACATATATATCTTTTTGGAATATATCTGTGTGTGTGTGCAGGCACTTGTGTGTATGTCTCTGTGTGTTATCTAATGCCCCAATACTTACATTGTTAGTTTATGCACTGATTTTTCTTTACAGTTTCTTTCAAAGAATTAGGATCTTTTTATTAAAATGTTTTATATAACAAAGGAATCAGATATCAGTTATGCATTCTTTTTTATAATTTTATTCTTTACACCAGAGGTTTGGGTCCCCTTTATTTGAAGAACAACAATAAATGGATGATTAATTTTGACCTATACCCTTCCAATGTCTTCTTTTTCTAGGAGAATATATATTCTATTTTTCCTTCCTTCCTTTGTCCATCCATCCCCCTGTCCCTCCCTCCCTTCCTTCCTTCCTTCTTTCTTTTTCTTTCCTTCTCTTTCATTCTTTCTTGCCTCCCTCATCCTTTCTTTCCCCACCCCCATTTCTTCCTTCCTTTCTTTTTGCAAACTTTAAAAAGATAAATTTACTTTTTTAAAAAACAGTATATCACTGTATCCCATTGTCTACCAATTTTCTTTGAGGCCCTTCATTATTTTTATCTACCACAATACTTGATTAGTATTCAAAACACCCATAAAATTTATCATGGAATGAATACTAGATTTAGTTCCAACATGGAAATAAAATACCTGTAAGGAAATCAATCGTTGCTACTCAATGTGTGGTCAGCAGATGTTAAAAGTGGCATAACTTGGAAGTTTTTTAGGAATGCAGGAGTCCAGATTTTTCCTTAAATTTGGTGAATTAGAATCTGCACTTTAACAAAATCCTCACATGACTCATATGGACATTGGAGCTTGAGAAACACTGACCTCCTATTATACCACCTATGGGCAATCACCAACAGATGGCTCAAGGTTCCTGTATGACCCACAGATATGTGTTGCTCAGTTTGCACTGTAATTTACACTGTTTTAATTATTTAGGGATATTTGAAATTTTGGAGAATCGCTTTGGCATGTGAACTTCCTGATTCTCAAAAATTAGAATATCTGTCCAACCTGGGCTCATATTACCTTATGGCAAAAATGGGTTTAAACTGATAAAGCTAATCCCTCTTTAGATTGCCTTATAAAATACTGGATGGTCAATTATATGTGAATATCAGATTAATATGGAATACATATTTTAGTAAAATTATGTCCCAAATATTGCATGGAAAATAAACATACTTATACTAAAAAATATTTATTGTTTTTCTAAAATTCATAATTATCTGATGTCATGCTTTGTTTTCTTTTTTGTTTTTTTCCCCTTAAACATTGCAACACTACTCCCTATTGATGAGCATGTGATTGCCAGAGAATATTAAATAATTTGATAAGCAGTAGAAAGAAAATATCTGGTACATTGTAGAAAATTAATAGGGGTGATTTGCCTTTCCTTTTTCTATATAGTTTTCCTATATACATATGAATGCTTCATAGCATCTGTAAAACCTAATCTAAATATAAAGTAAATTTTTATTAAATGACACCATTGTGCAGAAACAGGAATATTCTTGAAACAGAAAGATGTTTTCAAAGCCTTTTGTCCAGATAAAAACAAAATTTACCCTTATCAAAGAAAATTTGAAAACACAACAATGTATGCAGAAGAAACATGAATCATACATATTCGATGATGAAAGATAAATTCCATGCACTTTAAAGGGGGAAGGATATTTTTAATAGTGATAGGAGTGGTTGAAAGTAAAATTGCATCAAAGAAAGTAATTAATTTCTGCCTCCAATGTTCTCCAGTAATGTTTTCTACCTCACTCCAGTAACAGAGGTTCACAAAAGGAGAACCTTCTCAGTTTATGTATGAAGAAATTTGAGAAAATGTATTTCCAGAACCCCTAGTGCAAGTCCACAATTGTGCTGTACATGGCATTGAGGACTCCTACGACTCTTTTGTCATTTTCTGGTCTATTAGAGTATGAAACACATCTACGAGACTCAAAGTTTTCCTGATCTGATTCATCATTAACCTACGTGAAATTCTGAAGGAGGCTTCTGCTTGCAAGGAAGTAAGCAGTACAGCATTTCATCTTTTCTCTACTTTTAATTGAGAGGCAATCCCACAGTGTGTGGCATAATCATGGGTACTGAATTGGGTGGGCTGATAGTCAGGTGTCTAAATTGGCTATCAAGGTAACTTAATTCTTAGACTCCTCAGTGATCTTTATTTCCTTAAGGAGATTTTGCCAAGTAATATATGTCAGTGCATGTAAGAGAGTATAAAACAGGATCCTATTTTATGTGGCCTTGAATTCACATCACATCATCTTCATATTATAGATATTCCAACATTTCCTCTTCAGGAAAAGCAGTTGTATATAATTATAAAACTTTCACTCTGGTTTTAAATTTACTCATTATTTTAATAGTTTTTTTTTTTTGGACTGCTTTCACCTGTGAATACTCCAAATTTTCTTTATTCTTTCTCTCAAATTATTTTGGAAAAGCTGTTCACTTTTCATCTTTTTGCCATTGCTACTTCCTATATCACTGTCTGTTCATGATGCATTAAGATTAGTGAAATATGGGCTTCTAGTGATTGCTCTCTAAGCTGTTTGGACTCACATGAGACCTGTACATGTACAGATCTCAAGGTTTAGAGTGGAAAAGAAGAAGCAGACTCGACTCCAGTCCAGCTTTTAGCAGAAAGCTCTGCCTTTACAGTGTTACTGGCTTGGCTTTCTCCACTCTGACACCATTACTTACCACTCTCCTCACATCTCATTGTATTGCTCTGCCACAAAAATGCAAAGCTATTTCCTCTGTCTAGAAAGTAGTTCCCAAGTGTGAAGTTTATAGTTCTTTTATGACTCCCAAGAGAAAAAGATTGTTTTTGAACTAATCCACTCCTGTGGGTGGGAGACCCTTTTGTTTGGACTACATCAGTGAGAAGTGACTCAGTTTGAATCTCTGCCCTCTTGCTGGGTCTTACATAAATGGAGACACAGAGACCTATACACACAGAGGAAAAGGGATCTCTGACAATTTTGATCCTGTCATGTGAGAGAGGACTCAAGGATCACTAGCAATCAAAGCTTAAGCCCAAATCTCCCAAGAGGCTGGGCTCATGGAGCAGCTCAAAGCTACAGAGACAATCCATATACCTGATAGCCCACAGCTGGACTCAGGGGAAAAAGCAGAGCAGCCGAAACTGGGAGAAGAGGCCTGGAAAGAGACAAGCCCTATGCGTGCTTGCCTACAGCTGAGCTCTGGGAGATGGTAGACTCTGGAGGGGAAAGCAGGGACCTTGGCAGAGATCTGTGGCCATCTTGCTTCACCACATGGCAGGACTCCAGGATCACCAGTAACTGAATTTGGCAAGAGACATCTCTGATGGTGCCTTGATTTAGACATTTCATGGCCTCAGAACTGTAAGCTTTTACCCTAAATAAAATTCCCATTGTAAAAGCCAACCCTTTTCTGGTACATTGTATCAGTAGCCCTGGGGAAAACTAAGACATCAAAGTATCCATACTCTTCACTTCTCCATTCAGAATACACCAAAGTGGTATTCCTTGACCACTCTATAGAAGACTCCTCTCCCTGCCTCATTATTCTGTCTCCCTTATCTGCTTTTTTTTTTTTTTTAGTATTTAATATATTAACATTTTTAAAAATTATATTCACAGTGATAGAATTGTTTATTAAATGAAAAATGAAAGGAATAAGTTAATGAAGGGACAATGGTATGTTATCGAGTGGTACGAATTGAACTTTGTCCCTCCAAAAGACATGCTGAATTAGGCATGTTAAAGTGACATATAGGACTAGGGTGGGCCCATAATCCAACATGACTGGTGTGTTTATAAGAAGGGAAGAGGAGACCCAGGTGCACACAGAGCAGAGAACATCATGTGATGACTGAGGCAGAGAATGCCATGGATTGCTGGCAAGTCACTGCCAGAAGCCAGAAGAGAGGCATTAAGTCACAGCCACAATCCACCATCAGTATCTGATTTCAAATTAGCTCTAGAGTCAAAACCATAGAAATCTTTATCAGTGTTATGGGTTTCAGGCAGCATTACTAAAATGGAGTGATGGATTTTATGAATGAAGAGGTAAAGGAAATAAAAGTCCTTCCTTTGGAGTGGATATATCACCTTGTTTAGATTATTGAGGGAAAAAAAAACAAACTAATGGAGTTTTTGCACACACAAAAAAATTTAAAACTCAAAAGACGGACCTTAAAATGTATAACCTAGGAATTATCATATCTAAAACTCAGGGAGGAACAATATTTTAAAGAACAGAATTTTCAGAAAAGAAAACGTAATGAAGAAAGATATGGCCATTGAACATGAGCAAAAGAACACCTAAACAAAATTTTTCTTTATGAAAGGAAAAAGGAAATATATCCACACGTAACTCATATAAAAGTTTCAACTAAATATGTGAAGTGTTGTCTCTGTCCCAAAGGAATGTAAAGATGATGAAAGTGGCATTGTCTCAGAGAGGGACCTCAAATGAACCTTGTAGAAGGGCCCAGTACCGGGAAAATATTGAGAGGCACCTCCTACAGTGGCAGAGAACAATTGCTAATCATGTTTGGAACAACTGCACCGAGAATTATAGAAAACTTGTTTAGGTTTGGCATAGAGTATTTTAGTCATTTGTAGGTGAGTTTCAAGGCTACAGAGTTATTGTAGGAAGAAAGTATGTATTTCACACCCACTGAGGTAACACTTTTATCCAGCAAATAGTGTTTACTCTATCTTTAGTGGGGCAAACAAGAGGCCAACCTGAAAAGCAGGTTCAATACTGTAAAAATACAGCAGCGTCTGCCTGAAAAGTGAATAGAAACAATTAAGGGTAATGCGACAGAAGAGGCATATCTCCGAATTTCCAAGGAGGCAGAAATGCCTCAAATGGCACCTGCTGGGAGAGAAGGTAACATATATAGGTAAAAGTTTCCCAGGAATATTGGAAACATTTTGTAAACATGGAAATCTTGATTGTAGATTTTTCCCAAATGGGCTTAAATTAAAAGGAATTTTTCAGAGACATTGCACAAGCTGAGGAAGATCTGGTAGTGCTAAAACCTTCTTTTTCATGTATTCTCTCTACATTTCTTCCCCATATAACTCTAGCTACCTGGATTCAAAAGCAATATTGTTCTACTTTGGAAATATAATTTGCTTAGGGAATATAATTCTATTTGGTATAACAGATGCAGAAATTGAAATTTGCTTGTATGTTCTAAATGTTGTTTGGATGGAACACTTGCTGTGAGATTGTAATTTGTACCATTTCTCTAAAAATTAGAAAACGAGCAATTTAGGATTGATGTAATTCAAAAATTCAAAATAGGAAATGCTAAGAAAACTCCTTTGATTCTATTGGGAAAAAAACAAGGATAGATCTTTGTTCCTGGAAAGAAATGATGACACTTGCATTAGTAGGAATATAAGCTTATTACATATCATATTATTAGTCATTGATTCATTCATTAACTCATTCATTCCCTCAAAAAAGTATGTTTAATAGTAATAGGGAAGAATAAAACAGGCCCTCAAAATATATATAATCCATATTGGTACCTGTTTTAGTTTCTTTGGCTACTGAAGCAAATATCATGCAATGGGTTGGCTTAAACAATGGGAATTTATTAACTCACAGTTTTGAGGCTAGGAAAATGTCCAAATGAAGGTGTCATCAAGACAATGCTTTCTTCCTAAAGACTTGTGTTCTGGGGCTGACTGCTAGTGATCATCAGTCCTGGGTTCCTCTGTCACATGGCAATGCTCATGGTGGCCTCTCCCGTCGTCTTCTTTTCCAGGTTCCATTGACCTTCAGCTTCTAGCTTCCTGTGGCTTTCATTCTAACTGTCTGAATTCCATTCCACTTATAAAGAACTCCAGTAATAGGATCAAGAACCATCCTGATTGAGGTGGGCCACATCTTAACTGAAGTAACCTCATCAAAAAGTCCTATTTACAATGTATTCACATCCACAGGAATGGATTAATTTCAAGAACATCTTTTTTCTGAACTACATGCAGATCCAAACCACCACCCTCTGGACCCCAAAAAGACAAGTTCTTTCTATTTGAAAAATATATTCATTTGATCACAACATCCCTAAAGCCTTAAGTCATTTCAGTAACAATACTAAGTACAAAGTCTCATCAAAATTGGTTATGGATGTTGTCCCTCCTGAAGCACAATTTCCTTCTGTCTGTGGACCTGTGAAACCTAGAGAACAAATTATCTGCTTCTAATATATAAGGGAGGGCAGTATAAGATAGACATTCCCATTCCAAGAAGGGGAAATTAGAAGGGAAACAGGGGTCATGGTTCTGAAACCATTCCAAAACACAGCAGGGCCAATTCCATTAGATTTTAAGCTCCCAGAGTCATCTGCAGATCAAGGTTTTGTACTCTTGGCATAATGGAGTGGCAACCCCACTCCTTCCAAGCACTTGAACAGTGGCCACACTCTCCCTGAACATTGGGGTGAAGCACTCACCCTCTTCGAGCATCAAGATGGTGGCCAGGCTCTCCTCCAATGCTGGGACACATGCTGCATCCTCTCTGAGTACTAGGGTGGTGACCTAGTACACTGGGACACAGGCACAACCCTCTTACAGCATTGGGGTAGCAACCAGGGTCATCAAGAATGCCAGGGAATAGGCCCCACAATCTCCCTGAACAATGGGAGACATGTACAGGGGTGGACCTACCTGCCCTTTCCACACATATGGGTGGGCCAACTCTGTTGGCCCAAGGAGATTGCTTTGGTTCAGACCTCAGCTTCCATGGTTCTGCCCTTGAAGTGCTTTTTCCTTCAATTTGTCCCTTCTGTGTCCCTTTCAGTCTAGGCTGGCAGTGAAATTTTGTAAAAAAAAAAAAAAAAAAAAGAAAACTTGCCAGGTTTGCATTTAGTTCATAGGAGTCCAAACCAACAGAGAATAGACTCTTCCACAGATCTTTCCTGCACAACATTTCTAATCATGACTTGCACTGAAATGGCTTACTGGTTCCATGTCCAGTTAAACCCTCACTTGGAGCTCTATTCTCTGGGGATTCGCTGTCTGGAAGCTCAAGGAGGTCCCTGATAGATCCGCTTCTGGGCCTAATCTCAGAGTACACTACCTGAATAGGCTCAGAATTTTACAGTCATCAGTTTCTGATTTCTTTTGTGCTCAGGAGTTCATTTCTCAAGTTATCCCTTTCTTTTCTAATATCCCTATCTATAAGGAGAAACCAGACTGTATCTTCCACACTTAGCTTGGAAATCCCCTCAGCTACATATCCAAGTTCATCACTTTCAAGTTCTGCCTTACATCCAACATCATAACTCAATTTCTCCCAAGTTCTCTGATACTCTTAAAGAAAAATTGCCTTTCTTCCAGTTTACAATAATACCTCTATCATTTCCTTCTAAGACATCGCTGGAACAACCTTTAATGTCCATATTTCTGCAACATTCTGTTCATGATGAATTATGTATTCTCTACGATGATATAAACTTTCTCTTCAGCTCTCGCTCACCTTTGAGTCCTCACAATTCTTCCCGCCTCTACCCATTACCCAATTCCAAAGCAGTTTCCACATTTTTTTGGTATTTTCAAGAGCAGCCCCACACTCTCCTGGTACCACAATTTCCTTGGATGCTTAAGCAAATACCATGCAATGGGCTAGCTTAAACAATGGTTTTGAAGTTAGAAAAAAATCCAGATCAAAGCAATAGCATGTCAATCTTTTTCTGAATACTGGTGTTCTGGGACTGGCTGCCAGTGCTCATTGGTCTGGGTTACTGTGTCATATAGCAATGCACATGGCAGCCTCTTCAGCCACTCCCTTCTCTTCCAGGTCCTTTGAACTTCAACTTGTAGTTCCCTGTGGCTTTCTATCTAACTGTCTGAAATTCATTTCACTTATAAAGAACTCCAGTAATAGGATAAATGGGCCGCACCTTAACTGAAAAATCTCATTAAAAAGTCCTATTCACAATGGGTTCATACCTACAGGAATGGATTAACTTTAAGAACAACTTTTTCTGGGGTACAACTCCAAACCACACAGGACCTATCACCTGAAGTTCCAGGACAAAGCCAGACATTTGCTATGGGACAATCTCTTTTTACTCATCTTCTCAAAAAGAAAGCATCAATGGAAGTGAGCCAGAAGAAAAAATATATACTAAGCGACACCTACCAAAAATGCTGTTAATCTAGAAATAGTGCAGCTAAGTGAAGTGTATTAGTTTTCTATGTCTGCTGTAACAAATAATCATAAACTCATTGACTTAAAAAACACACATTTATCATCTTCCAGTTCTGTAGCTAAGAAGCCCAAAATGAATCTTGCTGAGCTAAAATCAAGGTTTAGGTGGGGCTACATTCAGGGGACAGTCCATTTTCTTGTCTATTCTTGCTTCTAAAGGCTGCGGCCTTCCTTGATTCATCATACCCTTCCACCATCTTCAAAGATGACAATAGCCCATCCAGTCTTTCTCACGTGACATCACTCTGATACATTCCCATAGTCACATCTCCCTTTGACTCCCAATTCCACTTATAAGGACCCTTGTTATTACAGTGGATCTTCCTGGATAACACAGGATTATCTCCCTAAGGTCAGCTGATTAGCAACCTTAATTCCAACTGTAACCTAATTCTACTTTGCCATGCATAACATATTCAAACTTCTAAAGAGTAAGAGATAGACATCTTTGAGGGCTCATTGTTCTGCCTACCACAGAAAGATTGCCCTTATTGGGGGGTTATTTTTATGCTTGCTGACAAGACCAAATAGGAGTGTTGATTCTTGTTCAGGGAGTTCCATGTAATATCATTGGGAAGGTGTGAACTAGGCTCCTTTGTGATCCAGTAAGTCTTAGAAAAAAGAAGACTTTTAAGATTATGTAATCAGTATTGAACTTTCTTGTGATAAGCTAATATTCAGATGTCATTTTGAATTGCTTAGGTGGTCAGGAATAAAGATTTACACAGGCTTCTATTTTTTTTACTCTAATATAGTCTTAAACTTGATGTCAGTATCTCACAATACAACTTAGTAAAAGAGCCAACACAGGTAAGTAAAGAATAGGTTGTAAGACAAACTCTCTAAAATGGCAAAGATGCTAAAAAGCTCTGGAATATTTAGATGGGAAGATTATATTTAATTGGTAGGATCAGTGTTATTAAGGAGGGTTTTTAAAGGAGCACTCCTAAGTAATTTGGTCTTAAGTGTCATTTTTGACTAGTTCAATCAATTAAGAATTGAGAGTCAGCATACTTAATGGTAAGAGCAGAGACTTTGGAGTCTTGAGGAAACCTTGAGTATTCAAACCCCAGCTACTCTAGTTTTGCCTGATTTCTAGCAAGTCTTAACCTCTCCAAGCCTAAATTCACTTTATATATAATGAGGAAAATAATATCTATCCCCAGGATTTTTAATGAGATTAAAGATAGGAGTATCTAAAGCATATAACATACTGCTTGCCATAAAATACATTCCCACTGAATAGTAAACATTATTTTAAGCTGCAATCTAAACCCCATTATACTTGTTTTCATTTATTAGCCATATACTTTGAAAACATCCATGTTTTCCACAGAAACTCTTATCTTCTCCTTGAATTTTATTTTTTAAATAAAAATATGCCTATCACTGCCACTAAAAATATTTTTCAATTCAAATAATAGTCCCAGGCATTAAATATCATAAAATACCTGATTCCTTTGAGAAGTATGTGATTTATGGTTACACTGTATTTATGCTCAAGATATAGGTATTCATAGTAAATGTAAGCAAAACTACTAAGTATTTGTGAATTCAGCATATTTAATCAATACAATAATGTTAAATATATGATTGCTATCTAGGAAATGATTTTAAAATGCAAGAATAGTAGTATTTAAATGAAGAGAAAGTAGAAATGAATTGTAACTTAGAACTATAGTGTACATGTTGGACACATGTCAAGTTTTCAGTAGGTAGTTTTCTGAATCCTTAGTGCTTTCTGTAGTACCTGAAACATTCTAGAAAAATAAAAAGTTGTGTAATTGAAGCCAGTGTTTCCATAATTTTCATTAGCTCTTCTTATATTGTACATGCAATTTATTGAGGTTTAACAAGTGCTTTTTTAGAATTGTGACTAAACTGGTTCAAATTTACGGCTGATATTTAACTTCTGGCTTTTAAAATTTGCTTTTCATTTTTGTTTACTCTTGTCTGCAGTTCACCTAATTCTGATTCAAAATTACCATTTTGCCATTGTTTTTACACTTATATATGTCAAATCCTGTGTGAATCAGATTAATCACCACAACAAATATACTCTCTGGTCAGTATTTATGAACATAAAGTTTAATTTTTATATCATCAATGTTAAATAAGAACATTTTAAAATGAATATGATTTTGTTTATCTTTTGTGTTCAAATGAAGGGACACATTTTCTGTGGGCACTAGTGATTTTGTTTTTTGTGTGTGTGATATAAATGAGCCAGGAAATAAGTTTTAGTCGCTGGGCTAGCACCATTAATAGCAGGCTGTATAATGACCTCCACAGCTTTCATAGCCCCTGTTACATAATCATGGGTAGAGTGTGTTTAGATTTATCTCAGCGCTCCACAATTCAAATAGATTTCATCAGAAAACAATCCCTCTCGCAGTGTATATACTTTATGTAGATTATGGATGTTTTTTAATTTTCTTCAAGTCATTTTATTTTGTTTTGTCCTGGGTACTTCTGAATAGCGGACATCACAATAACTCTCCCTCACTCATCCACTTTCTTATCCACCCATTTACCCTCCTATTCAACTTTGAACCATATAGTGCCTGATTTGTGAAGCAGGGAAAGCAGGTAACCTATTTGAGTTGCTGTCTTGAAGTCAAGTCCAATGAGAAAGGGGACAAGCCAAGCAACTGCTGTGTAAGGACATTTAGATTAGGGGAAACTGGCTCAGACAAGAAATCTACCTGTAAAGAATCATGAAGCAGGCATCTAAAAAGTTCTTCCAATTAACAAATAATCTGTATCTGTTTGCAGTGTGGAATATAAAATGTATATAAACATTTGTTATCAATGTGAAGCATGTTTCAAAACACCCAAGTCTTTGACTTATTCATACATTCAGGAAGTATTTACTTACTGTCTACTACATGCCAGTCATTGTTCCAGGACCTGGGGATACCAAACCAGTAATTTAAAAAATGCACTGGCCGACAATAAATATAATGTTTTTATATAAACATTAACATTATGAAGAAACATAGCATGGGCAAAAGAGATGGAAATTGATGCCACCATCTTAGATTGGTCAGGGATGTTCACTGCCTCTCATATATGACGAAAGAAAGGCTGAATCTAGGCCTATTTACTTTCCAATGAATATTGATAATTTTTGTTAAGGGATAAGGAATTTCTTGAAATTTGAAAATGCCCCCCTCATCATGCACTAGCTTACTGAATACAAACAGGTATTCCTATCAGGTTGTGCAGCAAACTAGCAGAAAAATATTATATTTTCTTAGTGGTCCTTAGAGTG
The DNA here is from genome assembly GCA_029593785.1 of Cabassous unicinctus. NCBI lineage: Eukaryota > Metazoa > Chordata > Mammalia > Cingulata > Chlamyphoridae > Cabassous > Cabassous unicinctus. Next base: position 3,147 of record JAQZBX010030154.1, on the reverse strand, counting down.
TACAATTCAGCAGCAGAATAACAGTGGACAGGAAGTGTTCCTGGAAGGGGGTGGTGTGTGATGGTTAGTCTTAAGTGTCTACTTGGCTTGCCTGTAGTTCCCAGTTATTTTCTCAAGCACTAATCTAGGTGTTGCTGTGAAGGCATTTTGTGGATGTGATAAATACCTAGAATTAGTTGACTTTAAAGGAGATTACCCTAAAAAATGTGGGTAGGTCTCATCCAATAAATTAAAGACCTTAAGAGCAAAAACTGAGGCTTCTCAGAGAAGAAGAAATTCTACCTGAAGACTGCAGCATAAAATCCTGCTGGCCTTTCCTTTTGCCAGCCTGCCCTGTAAATGTTGGACTTGCCAATCCCCTCAATTACATGAGCCAATTAAAACAAATTTCTTTCTCTCCCTCTCCTCTGTGTATATATATAAATATATGTGCATGTATACATGTGTGTGTTTATATGTATATCATTTATAAATATATAAAATAAAAATTTTATATATATATTTAGATTTATATGAATGTAGGTATATATGTACCATATGTATCCTATTTTCTCTATTTCTTTGGAGAACCCTTAAGGATGCATTGTGAAAAGGTGCAAAAACAAAATAAACACAGAAAGAAAAGCCTCAGGACTTATTTAACAGGGATTTTAAGCCAGGAAAAGAGTCCTCATCTTTTGGAGCACCTTTATCCCTTATGTCTTGGTATGCACTCCCTGCCTCTGCCTTTATGAAACCCTGCTATATAAGGCATAAAAAACCCCAATCAGTGATAATTTTTTTTTTTTTAAACTTGGCTTTTGGTGTCTGGGAAGTGTGGGTTGGAAGAGAAAGAGAATTTGTGTTAGGTGCATCAGATCAGGATGTGGTCATATAATTCCAAGTTGGAATTTGGAACACATGTTTCAGTAAAGAGAAATAATTATAATAATAATTAATTTATGCAAACTACTAAGTTTATGGTATTAGTGTTTGTCCCACCGTTTCAACTTTTATTTTCATAATCTCATTCTAAATATACATATGTATATGTATGTATGTATGTATGTATGTATGCATGCATATATGTAAGTAGGTAGATATTTTTCTCTTCGGAGCCCCAAGTGTTAAACAAAATATTGAAGACTAACTAGAGAATCTAACAACCTAACAACCAATATCTGCAATATTGTTTATACAGCGAAAAGGAGTTTCTGGTTGAAAACAAAGGACTTATCAATATATTCAGAGAATCCAAACTGCTTGATAATTTGGAAATTGCTTTTGAACAGAATTCTGCTAACCTCTTTATAAAGGACTTTGGGAGACTTAATTATCCACAAAGCTCACACAAATACATTATCGTTCTGTACAGAAGGATGAAATGAGAAAATGACTGGATGATTTCTCCCCAAACAACTTAAAATGTTAGGCTACCATATATTTGGTCCTTTATTTTTATTCCTTTCCAAAATTTGTTTAGAACTGTAACAACAGGGCTAAAATATCTCATAAAAATTAATATCATGAGCTATTTTGTAGAAAGGAAATTAATTCACATATATTACCACATGGAAGTTCCAAATGGTAAAGCTTTTTCTGGGAAAAGGTTATTTGTAATGACCAAATTCGTCACTGCTTGGAATCTTGTAAAGGTCACAATAGAAGGTTTTCACTTGTTTTAAATAAAATTCTATATTTTAAAAATAAATATGCTTTTCTCCCATTTCATAGAAATATCAACGTTGTTTGCACTATAATTTACTTTTTGAGCCTCTGACATTTACCCAGCTGACTGTCTTTGGAGAACAATCTCTTGACTGAGAAGCACTTTAGGTTAAAAAAACTGTCAATTACAAATTACAGTTTGATGCATTGTAAACTGCAGGAACTCTTCAGTCTAAAGAATGACCTTGTTAAATACTTTCATACCTTCTACCTTTAACTTAAATCTAAAACACAGGTTTTGTATAAAGGTAGAGTAATTTGCCTAACAAAGATATCATCAAAGAAGAGGAAAGCCTCAATTAAAAGAATAATTGTGTTATAAACCTAATAATAGAGTATTTCTAAGTTCATAAAATTTTGAATCAGATTTGAAATATTTTGAAAGCCTTAGTATTACAAGCTTATCTTGAGGTAAAATATATTTTATTCATAAAATAAGTAATTGGAACCATGAATTAGAATAGCATGATTATTTATATAAGTATTTGTATATATATATATATGAACAATCATATATGCACATTCATATATATGATTTGAATTAATACTGTAATTGATATTTTAATGATGAATGAATCATTAACACAAATGAATATAAAATTTATTAAGGTCCACATTTTATAACTATTCTGATGTATTTTTATACCTATACTTCATCAGCAGGATGTATTCTCTACTGGTCCATCAGTCCCTTTTACTCAAACCTATATGTGATGCAGGAATTTTTAGGTGTACTTCCAGAGACTGTATCCTCTGGCCCACATTAGTGCCAGCTGTGCCTGGAATCTCGGTGGAGCTGCAACTCCTACCCTACAGCTCAATGGACTCATCCAAGTAACCTGGCGAGGAGACGATGATGGGCAACGGCCATCCCAGGGAATGGAGAGGGCCTGCAGCTGCAGGCAAGATAATCCCATCCACTGTATTCATGGGATATAAGCCCTCTCTCACTTGGAGGTGGAGTGGACATCACCATCCAAGTCCCCTCAGGATTGGGGGAGGAGCTGTGGACTAGAGTGGACTTGGTGGTGTTCTGTTGTAGACATATTGTGATTCAAGCAATGGAAGAAATAGTAACAGTGAGGTGGAGCCGGTGGTCACTGGACATTTTTGGGGCAGGGAGAGGAGGGGCAGTTGAAATACAGGGGCTTTTTTGGGACTTTGGGGGTTGTCCTGAGTGGCATAGCGGCGACAGATGTAGGCCATTTTCCATCAGAATATACCATGCAGAACTGGGTGGGAGAGAGTGTGGTCTGTGATGTGAACTGTGGTCTATGCTCGGTGGCAAGGCCCCAGGATGTGTATATCCATTGCGGTTGTTGTACCACACGGATGAGGAATGGTGGTGTGGGATGCTGTTGGAGGTGTGGGCAGTGGGGAACATGGGAATCCCTGTAATTTCTGAGTAATATTTAGGTAATCTAAGCACCTTTAAAAAAA